>JAIQCU010001429.1:0-20828 GCA_022114935.1 Leptestheria dahalacensis
TCGAGCAGAAATGGCTCATTCCTCCGAGGTACGTACGACGCAGATTTCTCCAACTCATGATGGCTCTGCGAGAACAGAGAGTAAAATTCAGTACAGAATTATTTTCTCACTGCGATTAGACTTCTGCTATTTACCTCGAACGCTTGGAAAACGTAATCTTCCGGAAACGCGCTTTATTGTACAAACAGCATCCGCGGTAAAACCCGGAGAAGAAGCTTCGAAGTCTGGTCTGCATGCAAAACAAGGATATTACTGCCATGAACAAGTCATCTCACATCGACAGGAAGTAATAAAATCTTGGTCTCGGGCAGTAAAAGCATAAGTAAAAACAAGTAGTGAGTGGTCGAAGGCTTACGTGAGTTGAATTCGTTGGCCGAGTCGTAGTGCCTTAACTCTTGGACCACGAATTTGTTTTGTTCAGCTCGAACAATTTTCACAAGACGGTGCTAGAGCCTATTCCAGTTGTCCCTTATGCGGATGGCCAAAGCCGGAATTCCAAGAACTCGTTCGAATTCAACCATAACCTAAGGGAAAACATTTATAGTATGAGTGAAGCGTAAACAAAGCTATCTTCAAGTTTAAAAAAGGAGTATAAAGAGTATGAAAAAACCTGGCAGTACTCTTTCAACGCAGGAAAGCTCTGTAAAACGTCAGCAATTGGTTCGCCAGCCTCGGCGAATTTGGTACGTTTCCGCCATTAACCTGCAAACCACCTCCGTCTTCTGGTCTGTCTCGTTCTTCAGAGGGTTAACGGCTTCTGCGTAATCTGTCAAGGTATCGGGCGTTAGTTGGACTTGTGCTACGTGGAGTTCGTTTGGTCCTCCACTAGTAGATCTGGGCGCCTTTCGGTTCTTCTTGACGGGAGGGGAATCTTCTGGCAGTTTGTCCGCTTCGGTAGCCGGATCACGCGCTTTGTTTCTGGCAAAATACCGCAGATCCTTCAGCCGCTGCATTATTTTACACCTAACGTCGTCCTACAGCACGAAAATGTAATCCATTTAAACGGAGCATTATGACAAATACGATAGAGTATTATAATTAAGAAAAGCTACGAACGTAAAAAAAAACGCAACAAACCTTAAATCCAAAATCATATTATATACATAGTCACGACGGGTGTCATCAGACTTCAGTTTGGGCCATGTCTTGACGATCTGTTTGCATATGAGGTCCAACTCTTTTGCGGATGGCTGCGAAGAAAACTTTTGGATCTCGTAGCAGACTATCCTTATGAGACGTGCCCGAACGGTTGGATGAATCATTCCGTCTCCATTAAGGGCTTTCTGCACATCGTCTGGTAGCCTGAAAAAACATTAAGCTAACTTAATATGTGCTACGGTATTAAGTGCATCATCACAAACCCATTAGATGTTGGCAGCGGGAAAGGAATTTGGAACGGAGATATATACTTGTACAACAACGAGCTTTACTTCAACTGCAAGATGTACAGGACGACCAAATTTGTTAAACACTACCAGGCTTTCCAAATAATTGAGCGAGGGGCAAACAAAAATTCTTCTGAACAAGAGTATTTTACCGTTGTGGCCTACAGGTCCCTACCAGATTATGTGCTGTACTCCCCGCATAAGGTGAACAAAGGGCCGAAACCAGTACGAAATGTTTTCCGTACGCAGGTGGCACGCTACATCGTCATGCGAGCTTGGGTAGGAGGCCTGGTTGCAAGTGTCTGAAAGGATATGTCTGAAATAAACTGCAAGCCATTATTCGCACACACATAGACCGAAACAATACACTGGGCTTATTAGTCAAATTTTAGCTGAAATTTATCATTACCTTTAGTTTCAGATTTTAAAGAAAGCCTTAAAAAATTTCTTGTTTAATACTTACCTGAATACTTACCTGGAAAACCTTTACATTCCTTCGTTTCATTTCCACTATTCACACGCCCCGAATAAGAACGACAGTTAGAAGACCGACGTCAGCTTTGTAAAGAAAATCAAACGTATCCGTAGTTGCCAGATTTTCTTTTTGTTTCTGATCTGCGCTCGGCAGGCGAAATTACTACTACAGGGTCCTACTTTAGGACCGCGTAGGACCACTCATTTCATGTTTTGAAAAACTGTCCCATTTAGGACCCTCCGTCGTAATTTACGACGGACGCCCTTCGTAAATTAGGACCTTTTTGTTAACAGTGTGTGAAAGTTTTAAACTTGAACATTGTCTCCAGTGGTCGCTTCAGCGACTCTTGTGTTGTTTCCCTTCTGGGGTTGATTTAGGGTGACCACTTTGTTGAGATCTTTAAGGGTTGAAACTGGAATTACGTCCCCCCTCAGCTACAACGATCCCATCGCTGGAGACGAAGGCAGGCGTGGAAACGTTTGCAGTCAGTTTTCTCTTTATTTCTGGAATTCCTGGAAACTCGGATATTCAGGATTTTGACGTTAGAAGATACGAAAATTCTACTTGGGTTTCTGGTAACTAATGTTAAGCTGGCGCAGAGTTGTGAGTTCCTCGCCCTGCTCACTAATCTTGTTCAGAAGATCTGGAAAACAAGGTTTATTATTAACATATTTAGCTGACCAGTCTCTTACGTTTTACCTTTCATTCCATGGCTTGTCTCCTTCTCTTAGGGTTTCCAACTGTTGTTAGCTTCTTGATTTCTTCATCCTGAGAGGAAATACCAGTAGACCCTGTGAAGCCATCCTGCGTGCAACAATTACTATAATGAACTATTTTGTCGAAGAACCCTGACTCGGTGCACTATTATTTACTAACTATTATTGAATTAACTTATTTTTTATTACTATTAAATATTAATAATATTAGTTGTATTGTATTGTATTGTACTGATGTGTTTTGACTTCAGTCTCTAAGACAATGGTCTGACTGATGGTCATGGTCCATCCTGACTTCTCTTTTCCCGATTTGTTCATCAAGTAGTTTTCTCTCGTTATGAAACTTTTCGCACTTGCCTATGGAGGGTTAGTGATGAGGTCCTCAGTTACAGAGTACATGTATACGTTTGCAAAGAAGACACTGATCGAGTTTCCCATTGCTGTACCCTTGGTTTGATAGAAAAATCTATTATTTTGAAAGTGAAAGTAGTTGTTTTGAAGCACAATGCGTAGTAGTTCTATGAAAATCTCTGGAGGGGGGGGGTTCTGTTAAGGTTTCACCCTGGTGTAATTGTTTAAGGTAATAGTAGTGTTTGGTGTAGAATTTAGAGCAAGCATGTTTACCCTCTTCCCAGGGAATGTTAGGGTACAAGGCTTCTACGTCAACAGTAGCTATTTTGTAGTTTGTTAGGTTTTTAACATAGTCAGTTCTCAGTTCTTGCAAGAAATGAAAAGAGTCCCTGAGCGTTCCCGTTATTAGAGGCATGAGTGGTTTAACTAGTTCAGCTAGGTAGAGGTCAATTGGTTTCAACGGGCTATCAAAGTTGCTAACTATGGGACGTCCCTCAAACGTACCGGTTGTTGCATTTTTGCTTTTGTGCACTTTGGGTAAGAAGTAAATACAAGGAAGAATGGTAGTGGGTGTTAACATCTGATTTATTTCACGGTAAGTAATGTGTAAGCCCAAGAATAGTTTACGGATCGCTGTTTCCTTTGTCTTTTGTAAGGATTCGAGGGTGGAAAGAATGTTAGCTGTGGGGATCTCTACGTAGGTGTCCGTGAAAGACAGTTGTCTGGCTGCCTCCTTGGAATAATCCAGGGAAGACCAGAGAACTATCTTTCCACCTTTGTCTGCTGGAATAACGAAGATATTAGACTCTTAAGTGAGTTGTTTCCAGGCCCTAGTGAAGACGGGATCCCAGTTAGCTTTGTTATACCGGTGGACGTGGTGTTTCCGGCCTTTTGGTCCTGATTCCTCTCCGCTTGTCTGCGTCCAGTGGAGCGAAATCGGTTCAGGTCCTCGTGCGCCTGGATGTTCCAACGTCTTTTTGAGGGGTCCGCCCGGCTTAAGAATTTGAGGGGTTCGTTGAGAATAGGTGGGACTTGGATCTCGGGCAGGGTAAAGAAGCGCTGGGATAAGCCCGTGGCGATCTTGATATCGGTGTCAGTCAGTTCCCTGTCATTAGCAAAGTTTTCAGCTTCCTCCCGAAGCTCGCCAAAAAGTTTTCTGTAAGTCTTGGCAATGTCCTTGGAATAACGATGGGAGAATTCTAGGAATTCTTTGTCCCATTTTTCGCAAAAGTCATTGGGGCCGGTAAAGACACCGGGCGTCACTGTGACAATTGGGACCGTGTTTCCCGAGTACAGGGAGGAGAGAGTCTAGTTTAGCCTGTCCTTTGCGTATTTGTGTCACGTAATTAGCCAATGTCTTGATGTCGTCATTATCAATAGTGGCCTCATCGGGAAGATCGGGCAGGTTAAGGGCGGCAATAACTCTGGGACGGGTCACGATTGGAGGAACAACGGGTTCGGGCTCTGTTTCAGGTGTTGGTTCTGGTTCAAAAGGGGTCTCTGGTATCGGAGCAAGTTCTGGCAATGCAGGGAGGATAGAGTTGAGGACAACAGAGTTGTAAAGGCGTCGGGGTCTCACAATGGGCTGTTCAAAAGGTTGAATGGGGTCGATTGTGATAGAGGGTTCTACTGTTGGAACGACTGCTGGGGTAGGAAATACTCTTGGATTTTGAACGATTGTTGGGGCTAAGTTTTGGAGGGATAGTTCTTCAAGCAAATTGGTCTCCGGAGGGGAGTGAACTTCAGCTACTGTAGTAGAAAGAATGGGGGATTCGGGTCTTGCTATAGTTTCAGTGGGGTTTTCCGGTACAGTAACAGTTACAGGTTGTACGTTTACAGAAATAGGGGCTGCGACACGGTTTGTGGGTGTACCAGGAGGTAGAGGAGGTAGGTAGGTAGCACAGATCTCAGAATATTCAGCTGGCGTTAGACTTGTACCAAGGATTTGGTGTAGAGGATCGATATCCCACCAATAGGCTTGGGCTGAGCTATCCGATCGAGTGATCTTTTTGTATATGAGACTGTGCTTACTTGAGAAACTGCGGAGTTTGGTGAAGACAAGCGTAGTGGTCCTCAGCTGGATGGTTTTGAGTTCCTGGTTGACACTTCTCGCGTTTTCCGGGGCGTATACGTAGTATGTAGCCTGGCGTTGTGTGGTCTGGTTGGAGTTGAACACGCACAGGGAGATCTGCGGTCGTGGGTTCTTCAGCTTGGTCTGGACGATGGCGTAGACTAAATCCGGTATCATCTGGCGGCAAGCAGAGCTGGGTAGGTTATGTTTAACGCCGGCCGACCTAAAGATGTTAGTAACCGGGGCAGTGCTCCTTCGTAAATAGACTAAGAGTTATTACCGATTTACTGGTTTTTTTTTCGTAAGACACCAAGGGGGGGGGGGGCAGAAGAGCAGTTGGGGGAATCCCGCAGCCTGATTCGAGCTAGGTAGCTTTCCCCCCGTGTCAAGATCATTACTGTTGAGGTCCCCACCACGTTTTAGTTTCTCTAGAAGTCGGAGGTCCTGGCAATAAGGAAGCTCGCAAGAGGCAAGAATTCGCAAGTACAACGTGTAGCGCTGTCGGACACATTGTTGTTGTATCGGTAGAGAGAGAGAGAGAGAGACGGAAGTGAACAAGACAATAATTTGTATTAAAGTGCGCTCACAGCTGCACTGGCTTCTATAGCCTTAAGTATCGATATAACAATATGTCAGTGGTACTCGCCGTTTGCCTTACAACATCACAATTTAGTAGGTAAGCATTTTATTTAATTAAGATACCCTGGATGAAGTCGCACGCTGCCAAGGCAGCCAACTCGTAATGCATGCACACTACATGCATGCATTGCATGAGCAGTTGGCTTTTCCAAGAAGTACTGAAGACAAGAATTCCTGGCAATGGCAGAAACCTTGAGCTCTGTCCAGCAACTGCATCACGTTTTCCTCCGTCCGACACCAGTTGATTATGAGCAAACTGCGGATGAGTAATGGGAGACGCTGGGACCCGCACAGAACAGATTGTGTTAAGATGACTACGCTTCGAAGGACCACCAACGTAAAGTTGAAAATTTACTTAATAAGATGGCGAGTGAGGACAAGAGTTGTTACTTCTACGACTTCTACTTTTGTACTGACCAAGCTGCTCACATACTGAGAAACATATATCACTTAACAAACGTCCAACTCGTCTACACTTACAAGCGTCCAATTCGTCCACTTAAATTGCGTCACATATCGGTCTCTTGGGTCAAACGGCTGATGGATCATAAGTCGAGTCACTGGTCAAGGGCAAACATATGGTCGTACCGTGGGAACTGGAGTTTGTAGTTTTTTCACGGTACAGCATTTGCGCAGTCAGTAAAAACAAGTTGAAAAACACCAGCTCCATTTCGCCGAAACATCCTCCCTCTCAGAGCAAGTTCCTGGCGGAGGCGGATACTTGCTCTCCTCGAGCAGGGAGATCCGGTGAATTGGTCGCGTGCATTCTCCGTTGGCAGTCGTCACCTTGACGGCTCGAACCCTTTTATCCCGTCCTGGGTAGACCTCGATAATTCGTCCGGTCGGCCACTTTCCTCTAGGGGTATTCGGTTCGAAGAGCAGCACCAGATCCCCGGCAGCGAAGTTCCTTTCTGCGCTGCGCCATTTGCTTCTCGGTTGAAGAGTTGGCAGATAGAACTTTCGCCAGAGGTCCCAGAATACTCCGGCTAAGCGTTCCTGGTACCGGTGGCGATTATTGGGAATGCTCAAATTTGCCATCGGGGTTCGACCATTTCCAGACCGTCCAAGCAGATCATTTGGGGTTATTTGTCTCGGATTTCGAGGATCAATACTGACATAAGTTAGCGGCCGTCGATTTAAGAACGAACTGATCTTAAACAAAAGAGTTCGCAACATCTCGTCAGTCAGATTGCGATAAGCTGAACTCTGCTTCTAGCGTCCGATACAGGGCCCTCTTTGCTGACTTGACAAGGCTCTCATGGGCGCCACCGAAGTGAGGAGCATTAGGAGGCTGGAGTCTCCACTGGAACCCCATTTTCTTCGCCCCAGACTCGTCAACGGTGTCCAGGTCTGCCGGCTTTCGTAATTCCTTTTCGGCTCCGACAGAATTAGTGACGTTATCCGAGAACATGGTCCTTGGAAATCCATGGATCGCGATAAAACGGTGCAGCACCATCAAGAAGTCATCGCTGGACAGTGAGCGCGCCAGATCCAAATGTATGGGTCAGGTCGTAAGTAAGGTGAACAGTGCGCCGTACCTTTTCACTCGATGGTTCCTGCCATATATGACTTCCAAGGGGCCAAAGAAGTCCACTGCGGTGTGCGTGAAAGGAGGGCACCCGATCGCGAGCCTTTCTGCCGGGAGATCGGCCATCAGCTGACTCGCTGGCTCACCAACTTCCTTCCGACACAGCTCACAAGATTGTCTAATTTTTCTCACAAGTTTCCGACCTCGAGGAATCCAATAGTACTGCCGTATATCAGCTAGCACCCGTTCAGTGCCTGCATGGCGAAATCTCCAGTAGAATTCCTCGGCAATTAATGGATGTCGGCTTGGAAGGATGACCGGGTGGCGGTTTTCGTAAGGAAGCGCAGCCCGATCGATGCGGCCACCGACACGCAGAAGCCCCTTGGGTCCTAAAAGTGGGGAGAGCATTGTTAAGAGTCGTTTTCAGTTTTGGCTAACCTAGGTCCTCTTTCTCCCGAGGAAAGCTCTCTTCCTGGCACCTCTGCAACTACTGTAGAAAGTCGTCCTTGATCTCGGTGAATCCGTGAGTGGCGTCCGAATCCGCTGAGTTCCAGTCGACTGGAGGGCGCACTTGCAGCTGGAGAGTGTGGGCTTCCCCCGCTAGCTTCAGCTCCTCTTCACTCCGCATCCACGGCAGATCCTTTGGCCAGGACGACTTTTCCAGCTGCAAGTTACATACTTAGGTCTTAACCAAATATCGCAATATTGCCGACGAACAAGTCCAGATACGTTCACAAGAAACGTGTCTCACTAGTTTGATATTGGTAGTACATATAATCATTCAATCAATAAAAATTACCCTATTTTTTGTCCAAGTCTGTCCCTTAATCTCACGCAGTTCCGACAAGTGTGAAATCCATAATTGCCACCAACGTCGTGCAGGTTCCGAGATGTCTTCGTCCCATTTGAGTCCTTGGATTCCCAGCTGCCGCAGCATGATCTTCGCCTTGACGGTAACGTTTTCCGCATTTGCGTCCACCTCAAAGTAAAGTACGTCCGAACCGGTTCCCATCTAATACCAGGCACTTTAGCGTCACTTTCTCCTTCCGCCAGTGTGTGCTAAGAGAAACTCGACCTTTGCACACCTAGGCCTTCGAAAACTGCAGAAAAACTTCCGCTCATGACAGAGGCTCCGTCCTAGCACTGCGCAACACAGAATTTCCAGTCCAAGCCGAATTCAGATGAAGTCTGGAAGATTTTTTGCGTCCAACGCTTTCCTGTCGTAACAGCTTAACACCGACTTTTCAGTGCCCCCTGGAAAAAGTATCGTGTCACCAGGCTGAGCTGCTCTTTGCCAGAAATATCCCATGTTTCATCAACTAAGACAGAGAAAAATCTTGTCTCTTTGGCGTTCGCAAGAATTATCTTAAAGGTAGAGTCAGCTATATCTTTTTGGTAAGCCGGGCTTGTATAGCATCCATAGCGCCTCTCTATCCCTTGCTTGACAGAACCGTCTACATCGAACAAGCTATCGAGGTATTCTTTTAGGTTTCCCCTATCGGATGAACCTGAGCTTCCATTGTGGCCACGAAGCGCCAAGCCTTGCCGAGCAAGATACCAAATGGAGATAAAGAGTACTTATACGTGTGAACGGTTTTGCTCAATTTCGTTCTTTGTACTGGTGTTTAACTTTCCAATAACTGATGTGTCCCCCTTGCTCTGGATAAGAAGGAACTGATGCCAGGCTTGAGTGGCAGAAACATGGCGAGCAGAGACTGCGTGACTTTTAAGGAAAAAGGACAGTTTTTGCCAATCTCGAACACCCCGTTCTACAAATTGTCTTTTACTCAGTATTTCCTTATTGTTTGTCTGGTAACCCCCGAAACTTCCACAACGAAAACAGTAAACAGCATCTTCAAGAATGGAATATTCCAGCCAGTAATTTTCTTTGTAGTTCACCTCAGAGAACTTGCGCTTTGTAGTGGGATACCTTGGGAAAGATAATGCTGGTTGGCAAGGGACGTCGCAGGAAGATTTAGATATGTCTGAACTTCAGGAGTAACTCTGTTGCTGTTGGTTCTCTCATTCACAGAAGATACGGTGTTGCTCAAAGACAACAAAATACCTGGTAGTGCCTCAATCATCCTGCACCGACTAATCACCCACAGAACATGGGAATCTTCAACAGCACCTTCTGTCTCATCGTTCCGCGAAGTCTCGCCCTCATCCCTAGCCTGTGGCGCAATGCTTTCCTTAAGAGTTACACATATACATCTCAACAATGGAAAAAAAACTCCGAAAGTTGAAATGTTGCCATACCTGTGCTTTACGGTCATCGTCAAGATTATCGACTGAGCACCGGGAACGTTCTGTGCTGAAAAATTCTCCTAGACTTCTTTGTCACTTGACAGACATGTCGGGAAAGTCTCTTAACTTGCTTTGACTTTGATGATCATAACGAATTAGCGAACAAGCCGTGGTTTATAATCTGTATTTTGTTGATTTAGTGTGCTCCTCATGAAAAACTGTTGATAACGGAGAAGTTGATTAGCATTTGTTAGCTATAAATACAACGCGTTTCCAGCCCTTTTTGGCCGAATAGGAGCAGTAAAACGATACCTGACTGTAGAGGAAATTTCGATCTTGACCTCTCTGACCTTGAGTCTACTAATGTATATTTCTTGAAACTACTGAAGCTCAGCTGAGCTAATGGCGGATAAATTATTTTTTCACAGAATTAAAAGCTAGCTTCCAGGAATCGGTATCCATATAAACGAGTAATTTTTTCAAATTCCATTGAGTTTCAAGTATTTGCAAACATCTGAAGTTCAACGTGTGCAACACACACCTTGCACCCCCCACCAAATTACGCGCCTGGTACACATCACAAGGTTTCAAGACATATTGCTGAACTCCTTGTTTCGTAACAAATTCGTGGCAGCTTCCGAGCTGAAGTGAAATTCTGCGAAACAAAACGAGGGTGTTCCTTGTAGTATTGCTTGAATTTATATTCCGAGTCGAAAGGAGCAAATTTAGTCTTCGGTTTTGCTGTAACTGAACCCGGGCATCCTGCTTCTACTAGGGCGTGTTTCACAATTGTATTTACCCCATCCGCAATTCCATTTAGATAGTATGAAAAACATTTATTATCTCAGCGTTTGCTGTATAAAGCACGGTGCCTTTGACCGTATTGGGAATATCATGGATGCAGCTTCACGTTGTAGATGTTCGGAAAATTAATTTCATCTAATGCATTCTCCACAAGCATATGGGTGGTAAATCATGGTCACATTGCACCTCCTCTGCAAAATCCTCCGGCTGGGTAACAGCAAAATCTTCTCAACCTGCTTGTCCATGGAACGTTTCGCTTGTTGTTTCTATGTCTCTTCCAGTTTCAGCGTGACATTGCTTCAAGTGTCGTATGTAATTGTTCACATTACTTGCACCACTGAAGCAGTTCGGCTGGTAACATTTAATCGGTATACTCAAGGCTTCACGTTGCACATTTTGTCGCAAATGCCTTCTTAAGTTCCGTTCACTTAACACTGCAAATCTATCACTGCAATCTGGGCAAATAAACATTTTCTACAAATAAATTCTTTCAATTTGGCTAAAGTATAACAGGTCTTTATCGAGCTGTTTCTGATTTGTAACTGACTTCAGATCCAACTGTATTACTTTTCAAGCTTTCATGAAAATAGGTTAAAGAGAAATACAAAAAGAAAAGAATTTTGGAGTTCTGATAAGTCACATAGGTCACAAGAAAGGTGAAGCAAACGTTGACCGCTTGGTCCTATCCAGAATATCTTCACAGCCAGTAGCCGCTTTCTCTCATATCCAGCTTTTCAAATTCGACACCTTGGATTAGGTACCGAACCCGACTGAACTTGTTAGTTTTGTCATCACCTCGCCCCATCAGGTATTCCTGGAGGAAAGAAAGGGTCGGGAGTACTGGCACCGCATACTCTCTGTTGAAAACGTAGTATGCGGCCAGCAACATGCACACAATTTCCCCTGTGCTACGGTCTTCTAAATGCAAGACTGGATGTCCTTCGGCAGTTAACGTTAATGTCCTTCTCGCAATTTCCACCACGTAAGGGGTGCGGATATCCGTATTACGCGAGATGATATCTTCCAAAGTGCTACCAGCCTGAAATGTAAAACAATTAAGTTAAAAAAAACCTTATTTTTCTACCTATAGCACCTTTACCTGGAGACACTGTAGAAGGTATTTTTCAGGTTCCTTTACTTTCTTGTTGCCATGGACGATACGCGGCCTGCTTTCCCAGTTATATCTGATACAGTGAAAAATTATAAAATTCTACACCTAGTTGAAGGGCTTTGACGCTAAACTTACAGAGGGTAGGGCTTTTGTTCCTGTCAAGCTCGCGGAGTTCCTTCACGATGAATGAGTTGCTTTCTTCCTTGGCGATCGAAACTATGTTAGGCACAACTGTCTCCTTTCGCCAGTCGCAGCTCGAATGATTCCGAAACCTTTATCAGTCGAGCACTGGGTGCGGTACTAATTGAAACGGCGCAGAACTCCGTAGATTCCGAGTGTCCGTATTCCGGTATCCAGGTGTTGATATGGGCGTAGTGGCGTCGGATACTTGTAGGATCAGGAGTGTATTTGGGTGCAGTAAGCTACAGGGCAGGAGCTTTTTCGCGCCCGATCGTTTTGTAGGAGTTACAGCAAATTACAACTGAAATCGCTTACATGGCTTCAAAAAAGTACCCGAGTTCTCGGACACAGACTTATTTGGCAGCGTTTAGGGTTTTGTTCAAGACTACTAAAATTCGGATAGATATGGGAATTTTAAGTTTTGCCGATTTTGACAAGACTGGGCGACGTTGTTGCTCGGTGAATGAGGCACAATGCAGCAAAACGTGCCCAAAGTCATCTCGGTCACTTGAGGCTGGCAGCGCATCGCAAAATATAATCCGGGATTTAGGCTGATGCTGCTGTAGTGACAGGCTGAATACTCGCATTTCCAGCCCGTGTTTGAAAGAGGATGGAGTTTATCTGCCGACTTATCGTCTCTTGCCACGGTTTGAGGGCCAAAGATGTAGAAGCTGTTATGTATGGATTTGTGGTAAATTTTCCCCTCGTGGCGTTAATCCATCTGTCTAGGTCTTTAAAAAGTACCGCTCTCGAGAAGTTTTCCTGCCAGAACATCATTAATAAGGGAAAGAACTCGTGTCGTGAAGAGCTTGTTTGGCCCAAAGGTCAGCTATTTCGCTCCCATCCAGAGTTCCAGACCCACGTGCCCCGGTAATCAGAAAAAGCGAACGAGTTTATCTTGATTTTTTAAGCAAGAGAAGAAGTTAATGTCCCCTTTCACCAGAGTATTATACTTCGTGAAGGAACAAGTTAAAAGCATTTGCAACGCCGTCTTGCTATTGAAGATTCTGGAACTTGGCTGAGTGGCCAACTCTAATGCGGCAAAGATGACAAATAATTCGGCTTGTGCCACACTTACCCTGAATGGTAGAGGAAATAAGGCTGACGCGTTGAATAAGGACATAGTTCCTCCCGATTTTCTTCGGAGTCCTTGTTAATTTCCATGTCGTTGGAAGATAATTGCGACATTGGTTGGCTGCAGTGACCGATTTTTATTTTTAAGATGGGTATTTTAAAAGAATAGGGTCGTCCCTTTGTAGGAATTAAGCTACGAGATGGTAGACTGATGGAGAAAATGAGCAGTATGTAGTATGGTGAAATCGCAATTGCGAAATTGTATAGAGCGTTTGCAAGCGCGTCCGTACCACAGTATAGGGATAAACCCAGTAATGAAAGTCCGGTCCCGGAGGCGGCCGCATCGCTCTGCGCCACCTGTACCCCAGATGCAGCACTACTTATCCGAGAGACAGTCTTCATACGTCGAAAATTTTAAATGACTACAGACTTTGTCTGCTTAATCAGATAGCAATGAAACTTAAGACAGTAATACACAATGGTACCTAGAATATCCTGACAAAAGATGAGTGGACTCATCTTCACCGTTTAAAGGATAAAGCAAGAGTTTTATGTTAAATTTAGAAGCTTGTAACTCCGACCTGCCTTGACCGAATATCTTATAATTAGCACTGTTCTATAAAGAAATAACCAAAATATTTGCTCCCCGAAGCTTGTGTGCCTTATTTGCATCCTTCGGGTGCTTCAAAGCTTTGAATATTAATGGTGCAGCGCAATACATCGTGCCCTGCTCGGGCAAGTCAGGGGGTGCGCAACTTTAGAAAAGTTATATACATAGCTGCACACCCCCATTCTAAAAGAAGGCGACGAGCTTTGCGTAACATAACATCAGTAGCTCGCTTCGACCAAAAATGAGAACAATGAGCCTTTGGTTTTTTAAAGTTCAAGTTACGGCCTTTACAATCCATGTTTAAAATTTTATTTATTCAGGAGGAAGTGACAAGCTTTTGAAATCTACGTTTTATGTTCTAATAACTTGGCTACTGTTTACTTGAGAGGTTTCAAATCTTATACTGTGAAAATGGTTTATGTATGCCGTTGGTTTCCTGAGTTTCAATGCATTATCTTATGGGAGTATTGAATTAAAAGCATTTATTGCATTCACTTTGCCGACCTAGGTTATAACGGGAACGTAGTGACAGTTCTGGGGCATAGAGGGCGCTGTGCAGAGTGGGCCATTTTCTTAATATGGAAGGTATGGGGAGTTTCATTACTGGGTTATCCCTATACTGTGGTCCGCACGCGATGCAGCACAGTTAAAGACGAACACTCCACAATAATTCTGACCACGGTAAACCCCTGGTGACAGGCAATGGTACAAAGACCTAGTTTTGACCATACGAGCAAAAAAATATTATGAAATGACAACTATTTTTCACTCAACAAAATTGCGGACTATGGCTTTAAACACCAAGTTACTCTAAACGTTTTATAAACAGCGTTACAGGCCTCAATTTTCATGGAAAATGTTAACGAGTACTCTGACTTTGAGGCCTACTCAGCAACACCTCTTAATTCAGAATAGGAAATTTTTCACCACGTGTTTATAGAGGGCGAGGGGTTCGCTAATCCGTTTTAAGCGTACCTAGTCAAGAAACACTACCCTCATTTCCGTGATTCTTCGCCTCATTTACCTCAATTGCAAGATTCTTCATCTAATTTCCTACATTTAAGAATTTCTTCAGAAATTAATATGAAACAAGTACCTGCAGCTTAAAATACAAGAGGCTGGTAGTATACGTTTATAGAAGGGTTCACGCTAGTTGTTTTTTTTTAGCTTTCCACTTTTACTTGGTACTTTTTGGAATGTTTTATTTAGTGGACAAATTCTACCCATATTAAACGGTAGTGCGATATCATCGGCTTCTTATGCACACGATTCTTGTAAATACTGCACATAAAGTAAAAAAAGCAAACAATAATGCAAGAAGTTTCTTATGTATTATTTCAAGGGTAGGCAATGACACACTGACAAGGAAGCTAAAGGAATTATTCAAGCTAAATTACAGTCTCTTTTGACTACACTAGACTAGACTGATTGAGTCCTCCAGGTGTAACATGCTTGGTGAAGGCATGCTACGCACACGTAGAATTTACACGTGTGAAACCCACGGGCAAATAGAGGAACTTCGGTCAAGACGCCCGTTACATCTTGGCCTTCCTTTCTTGATTCTGTACCAATGGCAAAGCACGCAAACACAATCTTTTCCTTCCAGTATGACTGTTCTCCTTTCTTTGGTCGTGCCTTGCATTAAAAGCATTCGTCCAACCCAAACCTCGCAGCAGAATCAGAGCAGTTATCAGACTTAAAAGCACCCTATCACCCAGGCGAAGTGGCTTTCTTTGATTAGCAAAATTTTTGGACCGCCTTAAGCTAATTAACCTATCGTTGCTAAGCCGTTTGACGACATTTTCACAAAACTACACCAAGGAACTCTTATTTACAACCCGCAGTTTACCATCACTACCTGTTATCTCAACAAAACTTTGAGTATATACTCAAAGCAACAAATGGACTAGTTCTAGTATGAAGTTTTTCTTGAGCTGCTTCTGAACAGCCAGTGGAGAAATCTACGAAAATTCAAAACAAAATTTGAAAACTGGAGAACTCGCTACGGTCCTCATAGTGTCGTAAGGACCTTAATATGATAAAGCAGAAAACGTAGCTGCAAGTAGATACAGGATTCAAAGCAATGCTTGCTCTCTTCTCGTCGTCGGCGGCTTCTTGTCTGTAAACAAACCACTATTTCAAGTCAACGTTGCACATAATCGTTCCACTGTGGGAAAATTTAGAGAACAAAAAACAATTGTTATAATCAAATCCATGCTTTAAATTACTAACATTACTGGTTTCTGTTATAAAAATAGATACCTGCAATTACAATGAGGCGATAGCTTTTGTTCTTCCAATCAGAAAAGAAAAATACCATACCGTACAAAGTGGAGACACTACAAAGTCACCTTGGCGTGGCGCTTCTGCAATGCCGTCGGCCCTTTTCTCTTGCTTTCTACACTTCGTCACCGCTTTCCCAGTGTTTTCTGCAAGTTTTCGCCCTTTTTCTTTACGTTTTTTTTCCGTCACTATTCTTGACACTTTACCCTCTTTCCCCCTGATTCTTCTCCTTATTCTCCTCTTTTCCCATGATTCTTCACCTCCTTACCCTCATTTCCCCACGGGTGTACGGAGATTCTTGGGACTAGCGAACCCGTCGATAGAGGGTTGGGTACTCGATAGAGGGTTGGGTGCTCTGTCGAAAAACGTAAAGCATATAACTCTCCTTCCTCAGGGCCTGCCAGAAACAAACGACAAAGCTGCGGGAAAATGTCCTTGATGTTGCTTGCAGCCATGACGGGACGGGTAGTATTCCGAAACAAATCGTAAGGTACCCGAGAAAACGCTTAGTGACAGTGGTTGTTGCGTAAGCCAAAACAACCTATTGCAAAAAAATGAATAAAAAATATCACAACACAAGCAACGCCAATACTATTTCTCTCTCATAACTTCAATTTTTATAAGAAGCATCTTCATTTTTCTTCTGTTTGCCTTAACTTTAAGTTGTCGAGCAATTTCTTGGTTGGCGAACGTGCACGAGTAGTGTAAGCGTACGTAAACACAAGAAAAACTTAGAAGTCAGTTTGGAAAATTGCTGCCCACTGGAGGGAGACAAACTTCGACCATTTTCGATGAAAGCAACCACCCAACGCCTTCACCCAGCGCAACTTGCAAAAAAAAGTTGAAAAAATGGCGTCGAACTTCTGGAACACGGCAAACATTGGCTCGCTTTTAGCATACAGTCCTCCCAACTCATTGTCTGCTAAACTGAAGGCCCGCTAGGGCGTACACAGCTGGTGGTTGTATTCAAGCTGCTCTGGACTGGAAGTCAGCGATTCCCTGCACAATTTGCAGTCGTGGAGCTGAAGAGTGTGCTTAGATAGGTAACCGGCGACGTAATACGCTACATCTCGCTCGGCTACGTCACATAACGACAATTCTGTTGAAAAATTTGAAATAACTTGTCTTGCATGCGTAGAAGCAAGTAGTACGTAAAAGCGGGATAAAAGCTAACTTTGCTTTTCAAAAACTTAGCGCTATGTTTCATTTTACTGGCTTTAGGATAAAAGGCAAGGTTTTTGCATAAGTCACCTAAAGCTTGAGTTTCTGCATCGCACTCCACAGCCTCGTTCAAAAGTTCAAAAAACTGGTGGTTAGCTCTGGTTGTCAATCTGTATACTTCTTTAGCACCTTCTTGAATTCCATCCAGATGTTCAAATTCGTCAGCCTCACAATCACCTGTGCTCGTAGGTGATAAAAGTTGTGCGGCGAGCGATTGACGAAACAATTGTTGGAAGGAAGCTGGTGTTAGATTTTTCCAGGCAGTCCTGGTTAAGATTTCTCGTATATAAGAACATGACGACTGGATCGGCTGAAACCTCTTTCCACAAATCCTGCATGGAACCTGTGGTGTCACGGGTTGGCCGCGGGTTGCGCACCCCGGCCAATTCATGAAAACTAAACTCCTGCGTTTCAAACGTAAATTTTTGGTTTGATCGTTTTGTTCGTAAAGCATAGGGGCAGAAACGGAGATTATCAGCCGCTTATTCGGCTTGTCCTCTAACTTCGCCTAGAAACCAACCACTACTTGAAGATTTGGGGGAACAAAGTGCACGCGGGAGCGCACCCGCGTGTGCTGCCCCCCGTCCACTTTGCCGAGGTGGTGAGCGTCCCCTTGACCCCCAGGGCATGGTCGCCAAAGGGTAAGAGGCCGCCCGCCCAAGAGCACTCGCCCCCCCCCCAATCAGTGGCCAGGAGAGACAGGGTGTGGACTGCTGGTAAGGAATCAGCAAATGCCGGATTCTAAGCATACGGAAGTGACTGAAGTGTATTGATTATCCCTGAAACCCCCACTCCGGCCGAACCGGGAAAAGAGACCAAACGGAATTGGAAAAAGGAACAGAGGAAAACGTTAAGTATTCTACGAATAAGGGCACAATCTAGGGGGTGTGGCAAAGGCCACAAGGGGAAGGAGGTAGCACGCCTTCCTCAGTCTGCCGGGACCTGCGCGACGGCTGAAAGAAGCACGGTTCGGGCTGAGGCTGTATCCTCCGGTTCCGGCCGCAGGTAGCGCCAAAAGCAGTCCGACGACCAGCCCCTAAGGAGTTGAATTTGGGAGTCCGGTAGCCCGGTGAGCCCTGCTCGAGTCGCTGCTCCGATCCGCAATGAATGGGAAGAGATACGGACGCCCGGTGGTGCAGCCTGGGCTAGCATGGTGTTGAGCAGGCGCGCTGTTACTAAGCGACCCTCCGCCGTAACAAAGAGTGGGAGCTCGTGGGGGAACTGGGCATCGGAGCGCGAGATACGCAGACAAGCTGCGTACCGCGCAGAGCGGAGACGACGGGCAATGTGGGAGATGGATCTCCCGACCCCTGCCTTCCTGGTCGGTCTTCGCGAACCGAATCCTCAAAACTGTCGCCGTTGGGGCCATCGTCAGATCGCTACGCAGCAATGTGCCGCGCGCCACCGAAGAGCGACCGGGGGTGCAATATTCCGATGCGCGTAAGCACCCTGAGTACGCTGTCGCGATCAGGGTCGCAAACAAGCGCTGCTCCAACTCGCTCCGCGCCAGGAGCTGAACTCGTCCGAAGACCTCTTGGAGCATCGCACCCTGCAGCGCCGCTCGCTGCCTCCTGGGTCCAAGACATACCCCGTAGGGCCAGGTGCAACGCTGGACCGGGGGTCCAAGGCACCCCCAGTACGACGTGCGCGAAACGTATCTCCGCTACTGACACTTGCGCCGTGGGAGCTGCCCGGCATCCTGTACTACCTGCCGTTATGAAGCGGAGGAGTGTACCTAACGAGGCCGAAAGAGGGGCCACGCCCTGCCGCGAGGAGAACGCGCTGAAGATCACTGAGACCCGCCGGTACGCCCTGCGAGTGGCTGGGGCCAAGGACGCGAGAAGCAAGACCCGGGATGCCGGGTCGGTCAAATAGTCAGGGAGGAAACTACTTCTGACGCCGTTGTCGGGTGCGCCAGAAAGTCCCGAACTCGTACCGGCAGCTGGGACAGATGCTCGTCCAAGCTGGGGCGGATGAGGCGGCTGCCCGCCAAGTCCTGCCGAGAAAGAGCGTCAGCGAGTGTGTTTAGCGCGCCCGGCACATGCCAGAATTTAAGACACAGCTGTAACCGGGCCGAAACCAGGAAGAGCTGCCGCAGGAGTGCTGACACCCGGGAACACTTGGAAGACCCCGCGCTTGCGTCCTGGACCACCGAGGCGTTATCACACCGAAATCGTATGTGGAGCCCCGACCATTCTGGCCCGCAAGTGGCACAGGCCACGACAATGGGGAATAACTCCTTCCACATAATTGAGTACGCCTTGTCGCTTCTAATTGCGGCGGTCCAAGGGATCGCAAACCACCTGATACCTCAATAGACCTCGCAGCCTATACTGCCCGAAGCATCCGTGAACAGCTCCATCTCATCAGCCTCAGTCTAACCCGCATGCGGTATCGGGGCCGAGCCGTTCCAGGCTGTAACGAACGTCCTCCACCACGCCAAGTCCAGCCGGAAGGGTAGCGAGAGTCGAACGTGGTGGTGCAGTGACTGAGCGGACTTGGCAGTGTCGATCATGCGGCGGAGGAACCTACGGCTAGCCGGGATGCAAGCGGATTGAGGAAGCGGAAAAACGCAAGCTGTTTCTGCTATAAAAGCTATTGTATCTAATGGAGTAGCCAAGGACTTCATAATCGGCCAACCCCTTACGAAAATTTTCACTAGCGCCTAGCCTGTCACGAGCCCGTGAAAGGTTCTCTATTGGGCTACCGTCAAGCAACGCTTTCCGGACCGATAAGGGTGCAGACGTTTACTAGTAACAGACGAGCCGACCGCTAACCCGTCAAGAGTTGTCCAATGACCGAGCAACTCTTTGCTGGTTTACGAATAACTCGTCAAGTTTCGATCAGTGAACGATTTACTCCTTGCTTGTATATGAATAGCGGGGTTCTTCCATCCTATGGTTGGCTTAATTAAAAGCATAATATTCATTGTATACATTACTTACAGTAGCGAATAGAAAAGAAATGGAATACTTGTGATGAACATTTTTATTTTTTCCCTTCAAACCTTTACATAAAGTACACCACACTGCATAGAATTGACTCAAGTGAGGAATTTGGCTGCCAATCACAGAAATGGGAAAACGCGGCACACATACGTCATCAGATGATTTTTTTTTACTCCAAAAATGATTTTGATTTTTTTAAAGAGTAGGGCACAGCATAGTCAAAAAATCAAAATGCTCTACGCTGATAGGAACGAACTGGCAAGTACGTAATTTAGGACCTGGGCTAGATAGATTTGCATCAGGAAGTAAGATTCTTATAGGGTACTTAAGGCGAAAGGAAGAGATTCAATCAAATCTCAATTTTGTTTTGAGACTACTGGGTTCAGTTTCCTTTTCTTAGAACGCGTTACAGAAGTATTGGCTGTTCTCTCACCACTAGTTGGGGTATCACTTCCTCTTTGGGTGATGCTAGAAATTTGTTTCGGAGTTTCAGATGGAGGCTGGATCCTCTCGGCGACGGATGACGCGGAGCTCGCTTGTTCGTTGATCGAGGCCTGAGATTGAGCGCGCGCGGCCTCTCGGCGAAGTTGCTTCTTATATTCCCGAGCTTCGGTCCCAAATTTGTCAGTAACTGCGCCGGAAAACGCTTTCTGAAGAGGCTCGTGTTTGTATGTGGCGTCCCAGAAGCCGAAGACAAAGTCTAGAAGTATGAACAAAAGGTTCAGTTTTATCTTGTCATAACGTATGGTCATGAACTCACGACTTACTTCTAATTGCGTTGACGTCATCCGTAGGAAGTCCATCCTTCTTGCAGCTGCCTGTAGAAACAGTAGCAGGTTTCCCCGTGTTTGAATGATCCGCCATGTATTGCCGTGCCGGGTATATACGGACTCCAATATCTTGTTGATCATGAGCCGCATGTTTCGCTCTGTGTCACCTAACGCTCCGTAGGAGGCTGCATTTTTTAGGTCATCTTTGTTAATTCGAAGTTTATAATTCTTCGACAGGAGCACAGACACGGCCTTAAGCAAGAACAGAAGTTTACCTAACTGGAAGAAAAAAGAAACACAAAAACAGTGGCACCTTTATAGTTGAAGCCTCAGAAGAGAGACCAGACACCGCTGTAACCTCCTGGCCGTTCTTACCAGCAGTGACAATGTCTCTGGCGAGCCGTAGAGCGTCCTT
>JAIQCU010001430.1:0-22104 GCA_022114935.1 Leptestheria dahalacensis
ATTAAATGTAATTCTATGATTACGCGTGTGTTGGGCGTTCCATAGCCGAACAAGGACAGGCTTCTGGTTAAGCGGGGTTTGGCAGCGTGCTGGGCCGGTGCCGCAGAATGCTGCTGGCGCTGCTCACCGATCAACGGGCTCGCCCATGTTACTTCGGTGTCCTCGACGGCCGACATCATGGCTCTCGCCGACTCCGTCACCGGATCCTCGCACAGTTTCCGTATGCTCGACGACATCTGGAAGGGATCGTCCTCACAGGCACTCTTCAAAAATTCAAACAAACTCCAGTTAAAAAACTAATCATTTCGCAAATTAAGTAGAAATTCGTGTGACACGCTAGATTTTAAACTTAATGTTAACTTATATGCTCATCTATATATCAAACTAAAATTGGTTAAGCCCCAGTAAGACTTTACAGTAATAGCGGCGATACCAATTTCACTTCCATTTATTATACTACAATGATTTATATTCAGAGGTTTGTTAAAAGTTACTCGGATATCATGGAACCGGCGGAGATTTACCTCGTAAAAGTCTGCGGGAAGACCTTCGTCCTCGTCCGAGCAAGAACTGAAATCGAGTCGTGCAACTCCACTGGTTTTGCGGGAACCTAAAAATGCACACCGCTTAAGATAGTTTTATTTACGAATTAAGTAGACAATTTAAAAAGAAACTGGCAGAACAAAAAAATAAATAAATCGTAATAATTTAATGAAATTAAAACCAAAAATCTGAGACACGTCATTGAAATGAAACAAGTTCGGACATTCCCGTTTTAAGACAAAATTGACGCCAGCAGGTAACTAACCTGTGCTGGAACTGAAGCTTCCGGACCGCGTCAGGGATCTGATCGAAGCCGGGCTGTTGACACTCTTCGTCGAGCGCCGCAACAGCAGTGGTTCCGGGTACCTTTTTTTTAAAAAATTCATTCCATTTTAGTTAATTAATTTTAGCTAATTAATAACAATATTTAAATCATATATTATTAACATAACATAATATATAACATTATAACTGTATAAGTAACATTATATTTATAATAAATAATTAAATAAATGGATTGTACTTGAATGTTTTGGCATCGCCAGGATCGCATCCACTGTCTCTGGAACTGGCGTCGTGCTCCTCGATGCTCGGCATGCGCACTGGTCCAGTCATTGAAGAAATTACGGGTTTGACGAATGACTGTCCCCAGTAAAAAAAATGCATAAATTAAAGTAAATTGAATTAACGAACTGTAAACAACCAGACAGAAAAATCCAGGAAATTATATTCATCAATTTAATTAATATTTTAAAAAACTGATTCATCGAATAATAACATTTAAACGTAATTAACGATAACTAATTTACATTTAATATTAGATAAATTAAGTTATTTCAGGTTATAGTATTACATAATTTCAAAATAAGATTACATTCTCTTTAAGAGCACTGTTGACATCAATGCTGGCCAAAGCAGGTCGAGATCGAACAAGTCCTCGGGTATCCTTGTCGACGACATGGCGCTTCTCCGGCGATCCTAGCATCGACATGACATCCAGCGGTGACACGGAAACGCTGTTTTCCTTCTCCGTTTTTAACGTACCGCACTCGTCACCGCATTTAGGCAGCCTGCAAAAATGTAACAACATTAGAAAATGTATTAACCACTTCCTCAAAAACTCCACATCGACTTGTACTAATTTCACTCACATTCTATTAATTACTGATTAAACATGGTTAATTCACTACTATCTATATTATGGCTATTCATTTTATTCTAGACAATCTAAATCGACCATGGTGTTGATGAGTAAACCGATAATGTAACCAAACCAACAAACCAACAATGCGACTGTAAACAAACCTGTTGCCCGTAATGTCACGTAATCCAAACAAGTTAACTCCAATTAAGAATTCAAACTTAAGATTCACCCTATCAATTTTCTATAAAATCAAATCCATTCAACCAATGGTTAACTTATTTACTAGTAATGATTACATCTGAACAGTCATTTAACTCACAGTCAATAGAATTCAAACCGATCAACAAACCGACTACATTAGCCCCACATATTGACCTTACGTCACGTAACACAATCAAAATTAACTCGAATTCAACCATAATTTTTCAGAAATCTATTCAACTGGGATTCACCCTAAGCGAAGCGTTGACAGCCTCTTTTGCAAACAACTGATATTCGAAGCGCTCATTTGCACCTGGCAACACAAGCAAGTCGGACAAGTTCAGACAAAAAACTAAACCAAGAATCGACTTTGACGGATAGCAACCAACTGATTCAAGATCTTAAGGCTACCACAGAAATCGAACTTTGACCTTGCTTTTGTTTGATATTCCTTCATTCCCTCCTGCTTCCAAGGTCACAGGTCATTTCTCTTTCCTTAAACCGAATCCACTTCTCTGTGAACGACTTTTAATCGCCTTTGTTTCCCCGTTGATTCGCCTTTTCCCTTTCATTTACAGGGAATTTCCCTCTCGACGATCAAAACAATGAAATTGGATAAAATGGATAAATGGGGACTTAAGATCACGACGGTACAATTGCATTCATTCAGGATTTGTTCCACAAAAAGGAAATAGTTACCAGATTCTGCGAAATGTTAAATTCATAAGTCTTGCATAATACAAAATTCTTAAATACAACCCTTTGACTGATCAATCATCAATGATTCCCCATTAAAGTTAAATTAATCGAATTTTTAATTCACTTAATTCCAAATACGTAATTCGTTTACAAGGCATCCCCTCTTGACGGTTAAACAAGAAACTGGGTCAGGATTTACTGAAGAATCTCGTGATTCTCATATGAATCCCTGTAATGATTCACCAAAACTGAAATAGAAACGCTCACCGGGGTAAGGAACAAGTGAATGTCGTACGTGCAGAGGGACATTTAAATTCTGGCGGGGAAGCCGCAAGAACCAACGGATTTCGACGCGGGGGGTTGCGAGGGGTGGGATTCCCTGCAGTAATATCGGGTTCGCGGTAAAATGAACCGGGTCGCACACAAAGGACTTCAGAGGAATCGTAGGGAATCTCAATGAATTCCCTCAGCGATTCTTTGGGTCCCTTTTCCTCAGAATGGCAACTTAAGTTTGGTAAGACAATAATAAGATAATAATGGATTATTAACGATAAACTTGCAGTTTATTGCCCCCCAATTACAAGAGTGATTCCCTATATCCTTACACGGATTCACCATGAATCTTGGATGAGTTAACTTTGCTACTGTTACAATAATACTGATATAATGACAACTGTAAATATAATTCAAATTGCTCAGGATTCATCCAATAGATTCGCTCATTAACGATTCATCCGAAAAGGAATCTTGAGAACGACTCGACCGGGAAGTAACAAATACCAAACGAGTCGCAATGACTCAAAACTGGGAAGACCATTCGGAAGAGTATACCCAAGATTCGTTCACTAGATGACTCTTTATGTCTTTACAGTCTTATGAATCACTAAACGTTAACCTTGATCAGATTCTGGCTAATTCCCAATACGTTCGAATAACTTACGATAATCAAACGACTTGGAACCCCCAAAAAACTGATCAAAAAGTTGGTCCACATCAATTCCAATTAGAACAAAAATGACTCATAATGACTCAAAGATTCCCAGACTCACAGCTAATATACACGACAACAGTATCTAGAGAATTTTAACATGGAAATTCGTAACAAAAGCACCGGTTATATCGATAATCGAGCCATCGACATATCGATTAACTCTGGCTCGATACATCGTACACTGTATCGAACAGGATTCCTAATATAAAGAAATCATCGACAACGGTAATTCAATACGTCTTTTTGTAAGTATCGATACTCGCTCCTACATATCGATATTCTTATCGTTATAATCATCAATACTTTCTAGTCGGCACATATCGACTGACGCGAAAATAGGTCAGTTTCGATCGATGTAAGAAACATATCGTGTAAAAATATTGTATCGATAACAAATATTGACATATTGTTTACTCGATAGCCACGTCAAAATTACCCTGGTGCCAGAACTTCAAGAATCTACAAATGATTCAGAATGACTCAATGATTATCGGACTCCCAAATCATGACTCAATGACTCTAAGAGTCCCAAATTATGATCCAATGACTCTAAGGGTCCCAAAACATGACTCAATGACTCTTAGTCCCAAAACCATGACTCAATGATTCTCAGACTCCCAAATACCACCAGTGCACCCAAAAAGCGCACCCGCAGATTCGCTGCAACCGGAATACCCCCCCCTGTGTGGTGTAAAAGGGGGTGAGAGGGAGGGTTGAAAAACAGACATTTGGCAGACGCCCTGTTCGTACATAACACAACACCAGCGAGGCAAACAAAAGCTGCCAGCGCATACGTGCCTGCCCTCCCCAAAAGGAAATGGGGATAGTACGGCAACCCTCCACACGTCACCGGGCTAGCGACAACAAAGACTCGAAATATTCAACCGTTAGACAATTTCCACCCCATTACGGAACCCAGAAACACACACACCCCCTTTTCCTTCTCGGTCGCCGGCCCTATCTTCCGCAACGAGGGTTCGCAATGATTAGCGACGCCCTCCAAAGACAAACGTCCAGGGGAGGATTTGCAACTCGGTATAAATAGACTAAGAATCAGACTTAAACGGCGACCAACATCCCCAATGTGCAAAACACCAAATGTTGCGAAAAATACCGCAACCACACTTATCACAGTATTATTATAATACAAAATGAATATCAATACTAAATATAGTAGCAAGGAAGATTTATATTAGAAACAAATTCCAGTAATTCATAAATTTAAAGTAGCTTATGAATGGGGAGTCGCTCTTCCTATCCTGCACAACACAGATTATCAACAGTAGCGACACATACCAAAGACCGGCACAAGCCGCAATATGAATTTCCCATTCAAATCATTAATTACTATAATAACAGAGAAACTAGACTCAATAATTCCACTCAAAATCGCACAGATCTCGACAAGTCGCACGCCCTATCCTTCCAACAGCAATCTTGAATACCCGGTGACACATTCCAAAGTCCACTCATTTCTTATGGAAGACACCGAACTAAATCCATCAAACTTCAAAACCGATACCAAACATTTCCCTCAAATCAAAATCACCCCATAAAAATCCACTCAAACTGGGAAACGGAAACATTCGCTCCGGACGCTCTAGCACCGATTTAGGTGAAAGTAGGACGTTCTCTTCTTTCTTTCCTCTTCCTTCGCTGGGAAACAAAATCGAAACACACATTTTCACTTTCCAAATGACGCCCTTGATAGCGACCTGCTCCCCCACCCTCAGCGCGATTCCAAAAAGGGGAACAAATGTCCAAACTGCGGCGAAAAAATCAACAATGACAACCTAACTCTAACCCGAACAACAATGCTCTTTAACTTCCCACGGTGGACTCTTTTTCCCCACCGGATACTACCATTTATACGAATATGAACAAAACTACATTATCTAAGTGCATCTGCTGGTTTTCCATATGATAATATGTCTATGCTTGTTTCAAAAAGCGTCTACTTCTTGTGCTGAGAAGACAATGTGTACCGGTCTGAGCGACTCGGATCAAAGACGAGGTGGAATGTGGAATTAGGTTTCCACTTGATGAATATGGAACGTGCCGTGAAGCTTATCTGTTGGGGTTGTCGAAAGGGAGAGATTGAGGGGGGGGGCCGGGGCTAGCAGAACATCTGCTTGCTTTTATCGAGGTAACTTGATTGCATCTTATCGTTGAAGGACCCTTTAAAAACGTAACGGTCTCGACATTCTGATTACAGATTATTACGGAATGAGATTCTTCCTGCAAGAATCGAGCGCTGATTCTGACGTTCGTTAAGGGCGTGGGCGAGCCTGGAATGTTTGTCCCTTTCATTTACTTTAAAAACCGTTGGCAAACAAAAGCCGATAAGACAGTGAAACCGACAAAAACAGTGAAAAACGATAAAACGTTGAGATTAGGTAAGACGACAAATTAAGAACTGACTGAAACCCAGAGGGCAAAGTTAATTGACCGACTGAAAACTAAACCTTTATGAAATAAACAAAATTAATACACTTTATTAAACATAATTCCAGTAACATTAGTATTATACTGTTAACAATATTATAGCATTAAAGTATAAACACTAATTAATATCACATATTATTAATCACACTGTAAATAACGTAAGTACAATTCAAATTTCAGTTAATTTAAAGAAACGAAATATGGGACGGCGCATACAGCTAACATCAATTACTACAACCCAAATAAATTATCAAAATATCAGTAAATAAAAAAACCAAATACTGAATATTCGACTCGACTGATTTAATAAAATAATAACGAAGATAACCCAAAAACCACTCAAGTAACCCTTAAATGTATTTTTTTAATTAAAAAAAAATGGCACGCCGCTATTGGTCAGTTCCAGTAAAAGAAGGCGGTCACACGGCAATTAATTTAATTAATATCAGACAAATGAACCACATTCCTTAGACACGGGGGGTAAACCAGCAGTTGTTTACCATTTAATAAATTATCACCTAATTCAAAAAATATTAATAAAAAATAACCAGAAATCTAATTAAAGTAACTTTGAGAACAAATCGACAGAAAAAAAACGTGGTTATTTGATTGGTTGCGATAAAAAAGGGCGTTTTGGACATTCCTCAAAGACAGGGGGGGTAAACCAGCAGCAGTTGCAGATGCACGACAACGGCCGAGGATAGGAGGAAAGACGTTTTTCGAACCTCGAACCCAGTAACGGTCTTTCTCATTCGAAAAGGACGAAAAAAGAATGTAAGAAACCAGAAACGGCCAACAAAGAGGAAGAGGAAAAACGACGACGAACCGAGGAGTCAAGTCAAGGGCGGCCACTCGTGTTTAGCCCACGGCCCTTGGACTTGGAGGAACCCAACTGCCATTAGAAACGGCAGCCGGGTTACTTTGTTTAAAAAAAAGGAAGAATTCGCTAAACTCATTCAATTTAATGTTATTCAGTTAAAATAAGTTAATTATTAAGTTTCAGGGTAAATTATCAAATTGTGATTTTAACAATAAAGTCGAGATAATTTAATTTTTGAACAGGTTCAATGATACTAAATCTACTGAGCTGTATTAAGATTAGGTTTTAAGAATTCAATGTCGAATTTCAAAGACGTAATATTATTTAAGTTACTTAAAAGCGACGGTTATAAACTAAACCAATAGAACTGTAACGTTTCATTTTTAGAAAAGAACGTTGATCTATGGTCAGAATCTTTCTATTCCCTGCGACCAGTTTTGGTGCTTTTGTGTGACCTGTTCTTTTCTAAGAAGAAGAAGAATTCAGTCAACTGATTCATTACCTGTTACTTGAATGCGCTTTGCCCGGGCTGACATCGGAAATTCCTGCTTCACATGAAAAGGGGAGAAAAAAAGAAAAATCAAAAATTAAATATTTTTAGAGAAACTTGAAAGCAACAGTTATTAAAGTAATTCAAGGACCGGAAGTGGTAACCATATGTTGACTGTTGTAGGGGGGTGACCCAGAGGCAAGAAAGTGAACCTGTGTACCATCTTGTGTCCCTTTGTCTCAAACAATAACCACTTCCTGTTCACTTGAAACCCTCACCCTCGCAATAATTACACCCAATGATTCAACATTATCGCAGTATTCAACCGAGTTTTAGATAAGCGATTCTCACCTTTGGTTGAGACGGGTGAACTGTATACGTCGTCAAAGATTGCACGTTTGGATGGCGTCGAATCCAGGCTGGTCCCGCTCAAGTTGTGAGCCAGATCGGTTATCGGCGACAGACCCGCGAGAGACGAGCCGGCGCAACCGGCGGCGTCTTCGTCAAACTTTGAGGAGAGCACGCGTAACGCTCTGGGTCGGTGCAGGCGCGATCCCCTTCCCGCGGCGGTGTTGGCGTTATCCATGGCGTCGTTTTGAAATGTAAAATAATGCAACCCCCTGCACCAAATAAAGGTAGAATACCCCCGTTAAAGTTGAACTTGACCCATATAAACATTCTGTTCCGTTGCTAACTTGTGATACTTTCGTCTTTAGTAAAATTACTCACCCGTAATTAACGCGGCATAAAGAATTACTTGAAACTAATTAGGAACAACAATTCCACAGGGTTCAACAATGTGATAGATATATCTTTATACAATTTCACTAGATGAGTTGAAGCTTTTTCTTCGGAAGAACCAGACCCTTTAGAGGAGGAAGTTGTTGTCAGACCCACGCCGCCATTTGAACTTCAAATCTTTTCTTCGGCAGACCAGCGCCAAGTCCTTTTTTCGTTTACCATTCGTGCGCCTCACGTTTACCCGCACTGCCACCTAGCGGCGGATGCAAGAAGCTTTTCTCGGTAATTTGAATTTTTCTACCCGATCATTCTATTATTAGAATGTACTCGTAATGGTATATTATTATTATTGTATTATTATTATATGTATTATTAGTGTTAGGTGTATATTATATGTCATACATGTGTCGCAACAGTATGTTAATAATAATGAAAAACTAATATAATATACCAATTCCTTTACATAGTCTAAGATACTATCATACATCTCCTATCTGCCAATGTTAAGACAGCAAAACAGTTAGCCTTTGCTTGATATGTTCTTATGAAAGTAGAGAAATTAATAAAGTTTATCGCCGTTAATTCTTATGTGTTTGTCTTCCTCATTATTAAGTGCCAATAGCCCTACATGTTGTACGTACTGACCAGTTTGTATGTAAACCAACTGAACTGTGAACTTACCTCTGAACTAAGCTTTCAACGAGTCAAAAATTTTGAAAATCTCAAGAAACAATGTGAAATTTTACTTGTAACTTCATTACTTGTTCAGTTTTCCCATTGTGGTAAAGGCGAAAGACGACTACAATCTTTCACTCTAATAAACGTCCATAGATAATGTTGATCACAACTGCAATTGCAGACTGTTATTTACAATAAAAGTACGTAATATGCCGCTATATCTTCAAAGATGTCGAAAGAGAAAAGTTCGTTACAGTTCTGGAATGAGCAGGGTTTGGCATTATCTTAACCACCAAACGCGCAACGGTCGTCTTAATCATATATAGTTACCGTTTACTGAATACTGAAATACTTCCCTTTTTTCACTATTGCATTGTACCTAAGTGAAAGTCGGAATAGCATAACAGTAAATTACAATTAGTATAGTTTAATAATAATAATACATGTAGTGAATAATTAAGGATGAACATGGTTATGAGTAATACGCATGTAAACAAAAGCTGCAACGAATGGTTCATGAACTTGAGAATGATGAAGGTAGCACAGTAAAAGGAACCGGATTTCTAAACTCATTTGAATAATAAATTTTTTATTTCTTGACTGCCAAGAGCTAATACACATCCTGCAATTAAGTCCACGTCACTGATTTCCAGAGGGCTTTTAAGATTCTGAATAAGCCACAGGCAAGATTTCAGCGCGGTTAAAGTGCATGGTTATCAATCGCAACCTTATGTAACATAGACAAAGTAACTCTTTTTAAATGGCATACATCAGTTTTAACCAATTAAATTATTAATGTCCGAGACAATTGCAATCCACGTTAAAAGTAAGAAGCCATTGAATTGACTTGCAGAATCAGTTAATTTGTACAGTAATTAAGTAATGAAACAAGACATAGAGTATAAAAATATGACTATAACTAATTTACAGTACAGCCAGGAAATGAACTGAATCGTTATCTTAACGACTGATTAAATTAAAATAATATATAAAATATATTTGAAAAATGCGAGTTGTATATGAAATTTGATATATTTAGGGAGACATTAATCGAAACCGAATTTGGAGAATAATTTGACATGCAACAATTTTTTTCCTTCTAAATAGGAACGTGCAGTTACAACCTTTTATTTTGCTTCTCCCCGTGAGGAATACAAATCAAGGATTCAACCTTACGGTGTCTTCAAAGCAGACATAAGTTGGCCGAGATACTTTTGACAAGAATATTTCAAAAAAGATAGTATTCAACTTGGCGTTAACTTTATATAACTACAATTGTACACTATAACTGCTTCGATTCTGGATGCGGTGGTGGTTTATCATCGGTGAACCGTGCCGTGTTTCTGGTCTCTTGCTCCACCTCGACCTTCTTGTGACCTTCAATTTCGCGAAGTATTTTCGCCTTTCGGGTCGTCTGCGACGTCATTTCCTCCTTGTCCTGGACGTGAACTTCTTCGATGAGCAGCTCTTTATCGCCCGATGTCTTGGTCAGGGTCGTTTTCGTTTCGACGCGCAGCGGTTCCAGCTCCTGCTGTTGGGATACGAGTTGCTCGCTGCCGGGATTGGCCGGTTCCTTGGCCGGTTTGGCTAGAACCTTGCCGATCTTCTCCTCCATTTCCAGCGACTCTTCCTTGTTGAGCATCTCCAGGATCTCGGACAACTGACGCGAGTCCAACTTAACTTCGTCCTGACCCAGCAGTTCGATGACCTTTTGGTCAATTATAAAAAAAATTGTTAGATTTTTAGAAAATGGTCTTGTCTTACTTAGAAGGATGATGGAAACTACTCACCCTCATCACATCATCAACTTTAACGGCTCCATCCCGGTCCAAATCGATACTTCCTAAAACTTGAACAATCTGCTGTAGCTTGGAGGAATCCTCAACCCCCTGCAGCTTCTTGATGGCGTTGATCAGCTCCGCAATAGAGACAATCTCCTCAGCAACCTTTTCTTCATCTTCTTCTCCTGCTTTCTTGGCTAATTTATGCTGTTTATGCTCGAGATCATCGACGACGTTGCCCAGGCGTCCAATCAGACTGTTCACCGACCTGAAAAGCCGCCGAGCAGCTTTGGACTCTCGAAGTTCGACCATCTTCTCCGGACTCTGCTTTTTGGTGGCGCTGATAAACTGCTTCAGGTCTTCGACATCCTCCTGATACTCGGCCATCTCCGTCTTGAGCTCGTCAAGTTCCTCTTTCTCGAGCAACAGCCGCTTTCTCTCAACACCAATGTTCTCCAGCGCATCTTCCAGTCTGGCCAGGTCGGCTGAAGTCAAGCCCGTTTCTTTGGCCAGGGGTGCTGCTCTGTCCTGAATGACAGGAGCTCTGTCGACGAGGGCTTCTTGATCCTCGGAGACGGGGGCCCGCGGTTTCTCTGGTGCCACTTTCTGGCTACGTTCCTCCTTGATTTTGGCTTCCTCGAGTTTCAGAGCCTCGATACGTGCCGCGTTATCGATCTTCCCTTCACGTTGGCTGATAGCATCCTTCGTCTGCGTGGCGACTTCCTCAGGGAGAGAGGCGATGGCGGCCTTCAGCACGTCAGACGTCGGCAGACTGTCGGGAAGATACAAAGCACGTGACAGAAGCAGCAGCGAGGGCGGTACTTTCTCGTTCAGGCTCAGGTCGAGCCACTGCTGCAGCTGTGAGCGGAGTCGATCCTCGCTGACTCCGATAGCCCGCATGCCTCGGGCTCGACACGCGGCCTGTAGCTCTGAAATGGTGAGTGATTCGACACTCTCCTTCTGGATCAGCTTATCGTCAGCCGCAAGACTCCGCAGCCTCATCCGTAGCTGAAACCGTAACAGATTATTGGTGCCTATGGGTTGGATTTCAAGTACTCGGCAGAGTGCCGTCAACTGGGCTCGGCTCAACGAGTCGAGGGTGATCTCGTCTTCGAAAAGCTTCGAGAATCTTATGATGTCCTCGTTAGAGGCCTGCTCTCCCGTGGACCGGATCTTGGTGAAAAACTCCATGAATTGTTTCGCGGTTTCACTCTGGTGTCCCTTGCCCGTCAGCGACATTTCGTCGAGCGTCTGCTGCAAAAACTTGGCCATTTCCAGTTTGACCTTCAGTGAGGCTTTCATTTTGGCCTCCCTCTCATTAGCGGATTGGAACGTCGAGGGTAGCATGTTGGGGAAAAGTTTCAGGAAGATCGGTAGGGTAAATTCCATGAAGGGCACAATAAGAAATACGGAAAACGGTACAAGTCTGAAAAGATCCGAAGTCGTTCGGACCAGCTGTTTCTTCTCACGCCTGCTCAGGTGCTCGCCTCGGAGAACACGCAGAAACAACTGCCAGGAGATCCTCGTTTCCAGAAACAGCAGGCGAAACCCGTGATAGTAATGCTTCAGTTCATCGACTATCTTGACCCATAAGGTGCGTTTCGGAGGTGGTGCTATGGTCTTCACGGCGTGTGCGTCCGCTTTTTTTTCCTTCTCCTGGTCCTCCTTCATAGCCCGCAGTGACTCTTCGACTTTCGACGATGGCTTCAAGGGTTCTTTTTCGAAAAAAGCCGAGGATGTGTGCAGTTGGCGGGTGTTACGATCCGCCGCGGGATTGACGTAAACAATGGCATTTCGGTAGGTAAGAGTGGGCGGTACCCTCTGTTTCCAGTACGACGAAGACGCGCTAACCGCTGACTGGTTATAAAAGTAAATTCTGCTCTGTTGCTGATGAACTACCCTAGCTATTTGACAAGTTCCGCGCCACATGTTGACTGAGAGGAAAGAAACAGGCTTATTGTCTTCTTTCACCTAGCCAAACAACAAGGGACAGGGAAACTTTGGAGCTTTAGGGTTATACGTTATGCGAAGTCCTGACGGCTACTGTTTGCTTTTCTGCAAATAAATATTCATGAATGTGATGCAATGCTCTTCGAGTTTCTGAGTGTGGGTAGCAGCAGAGAAAAGATAAACGGATAGCAATAACCGACTCGAGGCAGAACAAAACACATTGGAAGTGGTCTGATCTAACCGAGTACGGATCCGGAATTGTTTGTTTAAGTAACCGTTACTTCATCTCGAGTAATGAGTACTAAATATGGCGGTGTCGTTTTAATTTTTTACTTTTATTCTAAAAGTTCAATTTATAAGAATACAATATTATTAGATCCATGTAGTACAATTTCTCCAATTTGAATTAATGTTAAATATGTTAAAATTGGGGTCACAATATGTATATATCTATTATGAAATGGAATTGGAACGTTGCAAGCTTACGTACTTAACTTACTACTAGGTAAACCAATAAAGAAAATTGATTAAGTTGTATGATTAGAAATTAAGTTAACAATACTCAAATTGGTGTGTTATCCGTGTAAGAACTGTAATCAAGACAGAGTAATCGGTAATCATTTGGCTTTTTTAATGTTATCTTTTTTATTTTTTGAAGGAGCCGGTTGCCGTGCAGTCTGTGTATATATCACGTGCAATAGTTCATTCTGGAAAGCACCCAAAAGTTATTCTCACAGCGCGTTTTCTACTTATAACCGCACAAGTCATGTTCAGTTTTTATTCACTCAAGTTAAACAGCGGAAACACACGTCTATTGCAAACAGTATTGGCTTACAATAGTATACATTGTCATGATCATAACTGAATACAGGGTTAGTTTTATATGGCAATAGACTAAAACACTTGTAAGGCAGTGCTACTAAAACGCATTTAAATCTAACCTGTATTCTGCTATCATTTTCATAAATTTCCTATCCTGGTGCATCGTTTCTTCTGGCAATATTTCCGAATCTTGAAATGATGTTAGCTTTTCCATAGGTTTGAATCTTTCTTTATTTGCTGCCAGAAGATGGCTTGTCGCTGATCCTGGGGCTACTTTTACTGAATAGTTTAAACCACCAATGACACCCGAAGAAGTACAAACATTCGACAATGCTAAGAAGACTACATCCGATTCCCAGGCCCATCAGTCCTCCAATGGAAGCTTGAAAACAAGAAGTAACACGTTAAATGTATGCAGTTAAACTAAAACATAGTGCATTTAAGTTAGTTGAACTAAAACGCAGTGCATTTAAGTTAAGTGTGTTTAATAAAGAGATTGATTTACCGACGAGATCCTGCAAAGTGTAGCGCAAACTGCTTTCGTACTCGATACCTCTGGAATGTTTTGCGTAGACGTAGATATAACTCGTACGAGCGCTGTGATTAACTCTATGGAAATGCACAAGTTTCATTACAGAAATTGAAACTCGCTTAAAAATAATTATAGAATAGAATACATGCCACCCCCCGCGTCCCTTGTTCTGAAGGCGTCCAATGGTTGATACATAACATCCGCCTCGTAGTATACAGTATCGCAGTTCGGGTAGCACGAACAACTAGTGAGGTTGTCGCGTAGCGCCGCTTAAATAAACAAAACTATAACTTTTACCAAAGTTGCTGCACTAATAATTAAGGAAAGGAATTCAACTGTTATCAATGTAATGTAAAACCTAGCAGCTTAAAATGAATGTAGCTAAAATTCTTTTAACTCTGAGTAATTCGGAATTAACCTTTAGACTGAAGAACAAATAAAGATATACCGCTGACGTTCCAGAGACAAAGGTAACTGTCAAGGTCACATTCGGTAACACTGATTCCATTCCTTACAAGACCTGCAATGAAGAATTTGTGTTACAAAACCAGCAGCAATTGAACTATAAGGGTGAAAATGAAGTTCGTATCAGCTAGGGAACTTGGCTTCATATTTGCCCTGCAGCTGTGCACATGTCAAAAGGGGAATAGCGAAGCTACGATCCATCATGACTCTTCCATGCAGCGGTACTTGACTTGACCTGAATAGAAATACGGTAAACATTCGCACGCTGCCAGAAATTCCCTAGCCATGCAGTCGCTGTGACAATTTGACAGGGAGGAGCTCAAGTTCAGCAGTTTGATTGGTTGATCGGATGGAACAAAACAGCGTCGTTTTGACAAGTTGACTCGTTCCACTTGTGGCGTGGCTGATGTCTTCAAAACGGTGAAAGTGATTTCAACTGTCTGTCCTTTGGTTGTATAGAACGGCTTCTCCAGAAACAAGTCCGGCAGATCGTTGGTATTGTGTATAAGAATGCCTAATCGGCTAGAACATTGATATAAAGTTAAGTTGTTATTTGAAACCAACATAATGAAACGTACTGGGCGTTCCAAGCTTTATTCACATACTTGGCTGGAAAGTGATGGTACGTGTGCATTTCCCACTCTGTATGCTTGAACATCATCCCTATACCCGTATCGTAACCTGTTTGCTCGATCTTTTTCACGTGGAAACCAAGTGTATCGATCGTTTTCTCATGCGAAGTAGCGTTGTAATTCAGAGAGTAGCAATTTCCATTCGTTGTTTGGATGAAGCGGCCGTACTTCATGATCTTTATGGTGTTCACATTTCGGTTGTCGTTCCACGTGGAGGTGGGACCCGTAGGGGCTACCTGTATAAAGAGAACATATACTAGCATCTAATTCGCGACGCTACCGCTAGATGGCGCTAATGAAAAATCAAACCTTGGGGATCATCTTTATAATGTCATAGTGCGTAATGTTGCAGCTAGTTGTGACGTTCAGTACAAGGTTACTGAATACGTCTGCCTTAACACCGTGGTGAGGTACCCAGATCGACTGTACGATTCCCAACAAGTGACGCGTTAACTCGTAACACGTGGAATTTTCAGGCCAACTACAAAAGAAATGTTCTAAAACTCAACAGGAGAACATGAGTTGATAGTTTATAGATTCAGTTTATCCGCGAGGTCAACCAAGTCCATGCAAGGCGCATTTAGTAAGTACCTTGACTGCTAAGAATCAGCTGACTTATAATTAACTCTGGTAACCATAAAACCTTGAACGCATAACTTATAAAGCAGACGGCATCCCGCAGGAAGTTTCGATACGTTATAAGAATACTGAAGTTTGCAGGTGTTAATGTTTGTTACAATAAACAGAAAAGATGAATTGTGTGTCTAACCCTCTTTCCGCAGCTATCGCACGCCAAGCGACCAAGTAGACTTTGTAGTTGTAGTTGCAGACTGTAACAGCCGGGAAGTTGACAACGTTTTCAATTTTGAAGTTTGCAGAGTTCAGAGTGGTGATCACCGGGGATAAATCATCCTTCTGCCATACATCCATAGACAACATGACGGCGAAGAACACGCCGACGCAGAAAAACAATGCCCACAATATCCTATTCAACATTCAGTGTAAAGTAGATACAAACATAAAGATGCAAGTTCGTGTATCCATATCTTAACAAGTGAGGAAGTACCTTCCGATTGTAGGAATTGAAGCATCGTGCGAGTATTTCAAGCCGTGTAGCGAAGTGTTTTGCAGGAAATATTTCAGTGTCTCCTTGAATGCCAACATCTTACCATGCTGAAATACCTTCTTACAATAACTGAACGTACAAGACTCGAAGGTTCTTATGTAGGCTCTCTTAGGTAAACAGCAGTTAACTTGGTGAATCGACCACACCTAGAAACAGTGGAAGGAAAACAACATAGTAGCTGGTTACCACATCGATCATCGCAAACTCAATTAAAGTAGAAGCTCATAAGCTAATAAAGAACCAAGGGCACAGACCTGGCTTAATTAAAGATCAAAACTTAATTAACTTTCATTGTAAAACAAAACCGTGTTCTACTCAAATCGTTTACTTGACTATGTTTTCTTATGTAATAAGAAACGAGCAAGGAGCAATACGAACTTTTTGAAGGCGGTCATTGGCTCTTAATAAGCGTAACAGTTTAACCATCACATTCCAAATAAAAACAATGTTCTCGGTGGAAAGATATGTGCGAGGCAAGTGTAATCTTAGATCGCGAAAGGTTGAGAAGATTTTACCGAAACCTACAACAGCACGTTCACCCGTAGTTATATATAAAGCCTCTGCTGTGAGTATTACCCTATCTTTCTGTAGAAAGTCAGACCCTGAGTTCAACGCTACCGACATGATGTCTTACAAATCGACACTGGCCTTGTTAGGCATCTGCACACTCTTCCAAGGTTTTCTTGCTCAGAGAAACTACATGAAAGTTTGCTACTTTTCCAGCTGGGCACAGGCAAGGCCGGGTAATCTTCAGTTACTTATACTTGTTAAGAATTATCTATTTAACTTTAATTATTATGATTTATTAGTAGAATTAATACTGAATGCAATTCTAGAAGCGCTTTTAATGCAAAATGCAACGATAATTATTCCTGTTTTCCAAACGAGAAAGTAATTTGGAATTATGTCGCTTAAACACAAATTAGATTGCACGTTTTTAATAGTTTGTGGTTTGAGTAATGCAGAGAAGGGTAATGTTGAGGTGATGGTCAATTGTTAATTCGGTAATGTTAAGCGTAATACGAAAACGTTAAACCTGGCAACGCTGTAACATTTGTTGACATCCAACAACTAACGCTAACTCAGGGGCTACGAACTGCAAATCAGAACCGCATTAATTCGCGCTCATATAATTAAGTTCATCTTAATAACAACTGTATACTATTGTTATTATTGCAGTGCCAGGTACTTTTACGGTGGATAACATCGATCCTGCACTATGCACTCACATCATCTACTTGTTCGCCGTCCTGGATCTTTCAGCAACCACGATTAAACCTTTAAACTCAACAGTCGACATTAGTAGAAACTTTTATAGACAGTTCACCATGCTGCCTGCAGGTAACCCAAATCTGACCGCCATGATCGGCATCGGTGGTTACACGACAAACGAGTTAAACAACTACGCCTCTCTACTCAACACAACTGAAGAGAACATGAACAAGTTTGCAAAATCCGTTAGCGATTTCTGCTACCTTTACAACTTCAAAGGAGTCGATTTCAACATCGAGTACTTAGAGGCTTCGGTGACAAAGTCAAACCTGACTAAATTCATCGACATTCTCTCGGATGAATTGAGACAGCATCGCTTCACTTTCAGTCTGACCGTCTCTTTCCGTAAACAGACCATCGACAAGCACTACAACGTTAGAGCTTTGAATAGGACGGCTAACTTCGTCAATGTCATGGCAGTCGATATGCACGGTCCATGGGAAGACAAAGCCGATCACCACGCTCCACTATTTAAACGTCCCTTCGAAACCATCGCCATCATCAACGCAGATTTCAGTGTCAACTACCTGACAATCCTGGGGCTCTTACCAAGTAAGATCAACATGGCAATCCCTCTTTACGGAAGAAGCTTCACTTTGACCGATCCTTCCGTAACTAAACCGCCGGCTCCAGCATCCGGTCCGGGTCCTGCTCGACTGTACACCGCCGAGCGCGGATTTTTCGCTTACTATGAAATCTGCCTCAATCTTTTCGGTTTCACCATCGTCCAGGACCCTGTAGCAAACTTCGGTCCATACGCCTATTCTCACAATACATGGATTGGCTACGACGATAAGGCTATGGCAGTCCGTAAAGCGCTCTACGTAACCCAGAAGAAACTCGGCGGGGTCGCGTTTTGGGATATCACCCTGGACGATTTCCATGGACTCTGTCGAGACGGTAAAAATCCGTTAATGCAAGCAGTGAAGGACGCCCTTGAGACCCTGTCAATGAAGAATCGTACGCAAGTTGAGGATAGGTCTTCCAAACAACCATCGCGTACCATCTCTGCGACCGTAGCATCAGAACTTCAAACCAAGCGAAATAACGCATCCGTGTTAACAGTTACAGATTCTTTGTCAACTAAACGCGAAACGACAGAAACTACTGCGACTTCTACGTCTACTGCAGCTCTGACTACTTTGACCGAAGCTCCTACTACTACGTCTACTCCGACTCAAACTACTGCATCTGCTACCACGACAACTACTGCTGCTACCACGACTAGTGATACTACTGCTGCTACTAAGGGGACGGAGACAGGTTCTTTACCCATAGCGAACCATACCGAAACCGGACACATAAATCCATGAACTTTGATTTCTCGACATACTTTTTTCCCCATACCGTCCCGTCATTGTCTGCTGTGTATTCGGTGTTGTCCTCTGCTGAATACAACTGTTATTTCGTTGTAGTCAAAGAGTAGAATCACCATTGCATCATCTAACATTGTAACCCAGATACATAATTACATAATTAATTTGAAAATACTCAGCACATAGTATTCAATCACAATAATTCCAAATGTATGATTAAGGAGTATCAACACTCAAAAACTAAATAAGACGAAAATGAAATAACATAAAGTAAATGTAATTCTAAATTTCCCAGGCTATTCTCCAGGATGCTAAAAGGATACAATCACTTCGTAGATTTTCAAGATTATTCAGTTAATGCCAAACCAACCTGGTTTTACACAGTTTGCTTTAACTAACTCTAAGTACGACAGTAATAACTAGCTAAAGATAAACACGATAGCACAACTGAAAAAGATGCATAAGACCTGTAATCTAAGCACCGTTTACTTCAACATATCAACTGACGATTCTAGGCAAAGCACATCATTAACCCAATATTACAAATTTGACATCAAGTCTCCATAAATTTTAACCACGACGGAATTCATCATTTTCCAGGCTTTCTCTTTTCTTGCAATTTCGTTGCCGCTTTCTTTTTCATGATCTGCAGTCTTTTGTCAGCGGCGTTCAAAACAAGCGATCCGGAAGAGCCTTGATTGGCCGACGAAGAGGCAGCTTGAGCAGCTGATTTTGAACTGGAGCTGCTTCCCGCCGTCTTGGAGGATCCTGAACGACTGCTACTGCTGGAACTGCTGGAACTGGATGACGAACTCGATTTGCTTTGCTTCCCGACGACTGGGGACTCGGCACGACGTTTCTGAGACGCTCCAGATGACTTTCCCATCACTGGGCTTTCCCTGGAAATTTTATTTCTGTATTAACTCAGTATTACCAACCAAATAACTGTAGCTATTTATTTAATTTTTTTAAATGTATAATATTCATTAAAATCAAGTGTGACTCTAAGGAAAAAATCGCGTTATATTTCACAATAACTGGCTATTTAAAAATGTGAAAAATAGTAATTAAAAAGCCGGTAATCTACATGTGAAGACTTAGTAGAGCAAATATTGAAACATAGTACTACCCTCACAGAGGAATAGTGTGTCTCCATTGCTTTCTTTTCTGCACCACAGTACAGTACTTACGTAGCTATAATTCAGTTTTTGTGTTAGCGATTCTAAACTCTCTCCCAGTAGTTAGTTGTGTGTTTGTGAGTAGCAATCGAATGAAGATGACTCTTAAAATTTTTCATTAGCTGGAAAAATTGCAATTGAAAAGAGGGCAAAATGTCGAATCGACTCATATCCGTCACGTGGGTACGCAGTTGAGTCGACCCACTGAAAAGAGCGTCAAAAGTCGAGTCGAGTCGACTCATGTGCGACAAGGTCGACCGCAGTTGAAAAGGGCGTCAAAAGTTGAGTCGACTCATATACGACACGCAAGTACGCAGTTGAGTGGACCGCAGTTGAAAAGAGCGTCAAATGTTGAGTCGACTCATATACGACACGTCGGTACGCAGTTGAGTGGACCTCAGTTGACAAGCGCGTGAAAAGTCGAGTCGAGACATATACGTCACATGGGTATGAAGTTGAGTCATACGATGACGCAATTAGTCATGATGATTCATTGAGTCATTATGAAGTGATAGATGGTAATGGCAACTCACTATGGCCGGGCATGCCCGGACTTGTTCGGCTCCCATGTAAAGAGATAGGACAACGATTTAACATAGAAACAGATAGGGAATTTAGAAAAACGGTCGGAAGAAAAACGGGGGAAAAAAAGGAAAAAAAAACCTGGAGTGGGAAAAAGTGAACAATATGTCTCTATGCTGGTAAGCAATGGAGACAATTAACCAATAATTGAAAGACTGATAATAATAAAAATCTAGACTGACTGTTTTATTAACAACCGTGCAATATGGTACCTATTGCTTCCCGGCTTGGTCGAAGTCGAGCCCGCTTTCCCCGTACTCTTCTTCATCTTGCTGTTACACGTAGAGCAGTACCAAACCACCCGGGGGTCATTGACATCTGCATCACTAATGGGCGGCTGATGACATTCTTGGTGATAGAGAGCGTGACAGTCCTGACACTCGACTAGCTGGTTCCCCGAAGTTACGTCCAAGCCGCTGTTGACAATACGACGTCATTGGTTTAAGTTGAAACAAAATTTCGTTAAATTTATTTGGATGTACTTGCAAACTACGCAGTGGAGATCCATGATTTCTAAAGCGAGCTCGTCAGCATCGCCAAGTGAGTCAGAATCTTCACTTTTCTTCGTCATAGTCATCGCTGGAGACGCTGGGGCTGACTGCATCGGGGACCTATTCAAATACAGTATGAAATACATTCTTTACATTTAACTGCTATTTGTAAGCAGTGCTGACAATAAGTTACCTCGCAGGAGATGACGGTAGCGACGATCTCGGCGAATCTAGTTTCGACTTGATTCTCGACAGCAAGTCATCGTCTTTGGGAGACGCGGGTAGAACGGTTTTTGGCGATTCCATCCGCTGGCGTTTACTGAGTGGCACATCTTCGTCTTTGAGTTTGTCAAATTGACGCTTGTCGGCATCCTCCTTGCGGAAAATGACGGGGCTATCCCGAGTTAAGTTGTCCTAGGAAAAGAGTTAAAGGTTATATGATTTATCAATTTTACCAATGGTGGATGTAAATACTTTTCTCGGGAAGGAAGCCAGTAATTTGCCTGTGTTGATACTTCCCGAAGCCCGCTGCCTGAGAGCTTCATCCAGCATGGCTTTCAGCTGCTCGGTTGAATCTTTAGCTTTTGAATGGAGCAGATTTAACGCCTTTATAAAGTACGGTTCTAGTGCACCGTCCATATTGAATGCAGTTGTAGTCAAATTATGAAGATGGTAAGAGTTCTTAAAACTAAACGAGAACCGCTCAACGCCCGCAACTGCAATGTGTGAAATTGATCAGCCGCTTTGTTTGGTAAGTCCAGCAGCGCCATCTAGCGGTATAATGGAGAATCAGCTGATTTAGATAAAATTTTTCTCCGCTTTTTAAATATCTCATTGCGTATAACGTGTGTTTTCACAGTACCATAATCATTTTGAATAACACGCCCAATAAAACAAGTCTTGACATTAACTAGAGTATCGATTAAGGAGTTGCTTTGATAATCGATTCTTATTTTTGTATGGTACGATTAATATAATATCATGTTTTTAACCTTTGTATTAATTATATGAATAATATCATTACGGTTCCATAGTTATGTCAAACTCTGTATTTTGCGGTATACGTTAGAAAATCGAAATGTTATTTTTAGACATACTTTAAATATCGATAGATAAGTCTCATCAATCCAGCTTTATGGGGAATCACAAAATTATCCTGCATAATTATTATGATCTACATAAATAAACCATTGTTTCTCGGTATA
>JAIQCU010001431.1:0-20759 GCA_022114935.1 Leptestheria dahalacensis
CAAATAACAAAGACAATTCATTCACTGAACATTATTTAAATTGGATCTAAAGTACGGCAGACAAAGCCAGGTTACCTAAAACTACCTACTGCGAGAGAGTTTAAAATCGCGAACACAAAAACTGAATTACAGCTACGTAAGTATTGTACTGTGGTGCAGAAAAGAAAGCAATGGGGACAAACTATTCCTCGGTGAGGGTAGTACTATGTTTATTATTATTATTTCATAATATAAACAAATAAAGATGTATTTATAATATAGCAAAAGATGATATTTTAATATAATATATAGTTATATTATTTCATAATTTAAAGCAATAAGTAGCATGAGTAACTTACTGATGACTAACTTAATCAAGTTTTACTAAACGTGTTGTTTGGCAACGCCGCATCTGTTACTTGTCATAGCGTCCGCCATCTTGGTATAGTCATGACGATGTGGCCGCCATCTTGTCGGCATCATAACAATGTCTGCTTCTACCGGTCCTTGAACGTTTTTTTTCTTTCGTAATCCTCTTTTCCTGCTGCGATTTACTCGGGTGCAACTGCCAAAGCAATTCGTGCTCTAATCTTCACACTTTAAGAGTGCGTACGGCTCTGTAGTGATGCCAGTCGAGTCAAAGTGAGGCGATTCCATTTGAGTCGCAGCGAGTTGATTCGAATCGAGTCGCAGCGAGATAGTACGAGCCTAGTCGCAGCGAGTTGATTCGAATCAAGTTGCAGCGCGTTTATTCGAGTATATTCGCAGCGAGCTGATATGATTCAAGTTAAAGTCAGCTGACTTAACTTAATCAAAGCAAATCAAGTCAAATTGAAGGGAGTCGGAGCTATTCAAGTTGATTCAAGTAAAGTTGAATTAAAGCAAACTCGTCAAACTCTCAAACTAGAACTCCATCTTTTTTCACGTTAGTTTCATTTCTATCCGTTCAACTCATCTTGTTTTGATTGAGCATCATCTTCTTCTTGAATCCACTTTTGCTTGACTCTAATCGACTTACGTTGTTTGCATCACGAAAGCTATGAGAAGTCTACAGATCTTTTGACAACCACGTCTTTCAGCCGTTCCAAGATATGAAGCAGTGGCACTGACCAAAGTGAATTCATTACAAGTTATGGTAAGTTTGTTGTGTTTTTTTTATCGTAACTTTACAGTTAACATTTCTCTACAGGTAATTCTTTCTGCTGGAGGGTCGCTTGCGGTGGATAAATCACCATCTGAGATTCAGTTCGCGCCAGTAAGTAACCAGATTTACAACGGTTCTACCTTGCAGCGATGGCCATCGGGATCCTGCATATGATATTGTGGCATCTTACGTTTGAGCAATTCAAAGATCATATGGTTACACAACATTTTATAATTGTTATTGCCCTTGTAGGCAGTTACTGTTCAGATCTCAGGAGTTAAGTCTCCCAGTTATTTATGCGTGCCGGTTGCCAAGCCTTGCCAGCGTTTGGACGGAAAGGGCCAACATTATAGTACCGGTAAGGGCTACAAGCTTATGCTACATACATTTTATTCGTCATTATGTATCCACACTTCTTTTAAACTTTTGCCCATCTGCCCATGACTGTGCTGTCCTTTATGTGGTCCGCGGTTTCTATGTTCAGAAACGCTAGCTGGTGAAACTCAGGATAGCAGGTCTGTATTGTAACGTCTCATTGCTTTCTGTAAGGAATTCCCTCCAATAGCAAAGAGGGGAAGGATTAGCTACTGTGTAGCCCTTACAGTGCAGAGTAGTTAATCTGAGCTCAGTAGCCGTAGGTGAACGCTTGGGCGGCACCGTGGTGCATCTTTGGCTGAAGCAAAAATGGGCTGTAATGAACAGGCGTTTAAGCTGTTCTTATTTAAGTGCTAGTATTAAAACGTTTCTGTAAACAAGTAGTTCTTCACATAGCAATACTTTCAATCGTACCTTGTTATTAATTAAACGAACTAAATTAACTGTAAATTTTCAACGTGAAGTAAGCGTGAAAAGGATCAGAGTACCTGCTAACCATGCTAGAACCATTATGCCTTCTGCACAGGACGCACTGCGTGCTGCCAAACTTCGTACGTTCTCTTGTTATATTGTAAAGAATTTTCTGAATGGCTTCAAAATGAGCCTCTCTAGGTGCTGGTGAAAACAGGTAATTATGATTGACGAAATAAGTTGGAACGAATCTCGGATTAATATATTTTATTTATAATTAATAAAATTTTTTAACGCTGCGAAACTTAAGATCAGTGCGTCAAATGCGCTTATAGAAAATAAGAATACGTTAGACTTAAACGGGGCGTCACACAACTTCCGTATATCATATGGGAAATTCGATCTTGTACCAGAACATTTGGATCGTTGAATTCTGCTTAGTAAAATAAAATTTTGTATGTGAATTTTATGGATTTGTTTTGGGATTTTATGTTCACTACAAGATATTTAGTTTCTAATTCAAATTATTTAAGCGACCGTGTGTAAGTAGGCAATCATTAGAAATAGCAAGACTGGCGAAAGTGGGCAGGTAGAATAGATAAGATTACACTAATAAACGCGATTTTTTAAAGTATGAAAACGTTTGTTGTCATGCTAATACGTGGTCTTCTTTCCAACAGGTTATCAGCTTTCGTATGACACTACCGTCAAATACGGTCTGGCAGAATGATCGAACCCTGCCAAACAGAACTGCATCCTCGTACGTCTGCTGCTTGGCCAGAACAAACGACACGCGGGATTGCAAGAAGCCACTACGACTGCGAGTTACGTTTGCCGAAACCCGTCATATCCGAGAGATGACAACAAATTAACGAAACATTTGTGCGAAACAAGTCGATTTGTACCGAAAATCCGTATTGCCATTTTATCTGAAATATTCTGTGCCCTTAAAAAGTGATGCTGTACCGATTATGCCTATAATCGTACTTAAATATACATCAGAACTGTGAATATATCATTTTTTAGTAATTAAATAGCTTCTGCCCCATACAACTATAGGTACGAAGTAAGCGGGTGTGGTACAAGCCGCAAAATATAATCGCATACGAGGAATATACTGTGAAGCAGAATAGTCGCGGAACAGTCGCCGGAATAGTCGCCGACTAGTCTTCACCGGTAGACTAGTCGCGGACCTGTCGGTAGACTAACCGCAAGTATAGCTGATTTGTTTCAAAATATACCACTTTTTCTAACGGTCGGTAGACTTACAGAAGACTACTAGTCGACTAGTCGGCCGACAGTCGGTCGACAGCTGCGCGACAAGTCGCCAAGTATAATGCATTTTTCAAAGGGGTTGTTTTAAACAATTCGCTTTTACAGCGACTCCTTACAAATAGGATCTCGAAACGTTACCAAGTTGCTTCTTTTTTTCCAATTCGCTGCGAAAGTTAAGTTATTGTTTCTAATTGCTTGATACTTAAAACCCGGTCTGTCGTGAACGAATCTTAAGCGGTCTCTTGACAATGCACATTCTCGTAAAAGGTATAAATGCCAGTGTTAAAATCTAGTTAATGAGTTAGTTTCTCGGAACACTGTTGGAAGATACTCGGGCCTTCGTTCATGCTATAATCATGAAAGCTCGACATTTATGCGTCATTGAATATGTAATTCAACTACTGGCTATGTACTGTTGAATGTACAAACACTGCAACTACATAACAGTGCGACACATAACACAACACTTTTGAAAACGTAAATATTTTCCATTTATGCGTCGCGTTCAAAAAGACTAAATAAATAACGTTTACCGTCACTGTAAGTGCTAACGAAATATATCGATAACGATTATTACCCAAACTTACCACGAACTAACAAAGAGACTGACACTACTTGTACTTTGAATTGTGCAGATATTACAGAGATTAAACAGGTTCCATTCGGGCACCGTCAACGGTTTGGGCTTTCCTGATTTCACCAACAGAAAACAGCCCCTCGTACGTACCACTAACTCGGCTAGGGTGTTCAGAAAAAGGTCGCTGATATTATTAGTTCCAATGAAAGGAACATTTGAATAGGCAGGTTACGTGGAATGCTGGGTTGCCAAGTCTTTCAAAACTGGTTGTATCTGTATGAAGGCGTAAACCAATTTATAAAGTACAAGTTATTTTGATGCATTTTGTGTTGCCCAAACAAGTTCAATTCCTTTTCTATCAAATAATTACAAACTTAAGGTTTTATCAGATTTGAACCAATCTGCGTTGTTTCTAGGTAATCAATCTAAATAGCGAGTGTCCGGTTAGATCCATCTTATTTATAAGTCCTACTCCTAGGTACACAGAAAGCCTCATGGTTACAAACACATGCAACTAAACTAGAAACTAGAACTACATAAGTTGAAACTTGAAGCTATGCCACATGGCATACAAACATTCTTATACATGATACGACAATTTATTGCAAAATCGTATGACAAACACTAAATAATCTAGTTTGAACTATACGCTTTGAGCGACGAAGAATGTAGGGGAATTCAGCGTGAAGATCAGGTTTAGTTCCTAAAATCGGCACTTGGTTCGACATGTTTACGTCTGCATTATTCATGCACCCACCTTTCAGTTCTGATATGTAAGCATTTTATTTTGATGCCGAATGTCACGTCGCGTTATGTACCACATTAATTATGACAGTGGAACGTCCACAAACGTTCCTGGCTTTTAAGATGGTCACTTTTTGCCTCATTGAATTCAGTATAAATAAGGGCCATGCTCAGTAAGGAAAGTTATACAGCGGAAGTTGCTATGGACAAAGTCGTGATGCTTCGTCTGTTGTTCTTCGTCTTGCAAACAGTAAACCCGCTTGCTGGTGGAAAGGTAGCCAAAGATCAACCACACTACAATATAGCTGTTTCTGAGGTAGCGCCCTGTATTTATCTTCGTGGTTGTTGCTTTATACAAGTGTTCTTTTAATTAGCAATATGGAGTTATGTCCTTCATTCGTGACCCGACTGGAAAAGTCATCGGTTACAGTGGCCCCATGAGGGAGTTTTTTCTGTGGATCTCCCAGAGGCTGAATTTCAAGTATGCACGTTACTATCCGATATATCGATCATAAAATAATGTATTAGAATCATTATACATCATATCGTTGCATCTTGTTATTGCTCAATAAGCAGAATTTATGGAAGAGTTACTTTATTTCAGGTATACGCTAGTACATGACGTAATCCGGCTAGATCCGTTTCCAAACGGTACCTGGGGTGGTGTGGTAGGGCTACTAGAAAGTAAGGTAACAACAAATAATTTTCGTTTCATAGCTACGCATTGGTACATTTCAGTTAACTGCATAGCACGGATCTGGAAAATAATATTACTATTCGATTTATCTCCTTTATACGGAACAACAAAGAAAGTGGACTTTGTTTGTTCTGCCATCCCAATGGCGTCCAACATATTCCGTGTGGCTGATTTCACGGCAACGGTGGCTGAAAATCCTGCAGTGACACTTCTTCCAGCCCCAGTGGAAGAAAATCGAGCCTTGGCCACTGTAAAACCCTTCTCTCTGACGGTTTGTGATGCCCCAGCATTTCAAGAGTTAACATCTGAGTGACCCCTCTATATAGGTTTGGCTGTTGCTCTTGGCCACGATCATAGCTATAACATTCTCCTTGTTCGCTTTAAAACGAAATGAGAAAATTTTGCAAAAGAAGTCAGCAAGCTCGGCAACTATTGAGGAACTAACGTTTTCCAATATACAGCTGTTTCTTGGACAAGGTAAACTGAAATAGTCCATCTGTGTAAACCCGTACAGAATGACCTTCTTTAAGGGGGTTTTGACGGACACTCTTTTCGACCGCTGGCGCAAAGGGTTACGCTTGCTGGCTGGATACTTGCAGTCCTTGTTTTGGTCAATTCCTACACTGGCTGTTACATTTCCTATGCCACAGCCCCTCGGTTGGTGCCACTGGCTGAGACCTTGCAGGATCTTGCCTACCGTACCAACTTACAGCCAGTTACACTGATGGGGCTTCAAATTTCGCTATTCGTTGTAACTTTTAAAAAAAGACCTCTTTTGATGGTTGATTTACATTTTGAACTTGATACAGAATCAGACTGGGGACGCAGCCATGAAAATCTTGGGAGACAGGATCCATAAGAATCCGAACAGCATTTTGCTTAGTGCTGCCGAGCTAATTAATCGGGTTAGTACTGGATGCTGCTTCTTCTTATACGTAAGTCATTTCCCGCAGTTTGTAAGCCCCAAGATGAATTCGGTAATTATGACTGGTGCATTTTAGCCTAAAACATTACTGGAGTTGTACTTGTACTACGACCACAAGCAAACGGGCCGGTGTAGGTGTAGCATATCAAAAACTCCAATCATGTGGGACTACTACGTTATTGCAACTCAGAAAGGAACCCCAATAACAACAGAATTCTCGAAGAAGTATCACGCTCTATGAATGTATTCTATTTAACATCCCGTAACTTTAAAACTAATCTAGGATCCTGTTCCTCAAGGAAGTTGGTATAATACAGCACTGGTTAAAAACTGCTGAGAAGCGGCCCTACAAGTGTCTTAACCCCGAACCGTCGAAAATAAGGCCGCTGACGCTGAAGGATCTAAGTGGAGCCTTTATTATTTTAATTGCTGGGGTTACACTAAGTGTTCTTGTGTTTCTTGCTGAATTACTTGCTGTAAAGAAATGTGGCAGAAAGGTTGTGAAGCACGGGATTGCCTAATACGTCTCGTGCAAGTTGTGCAGCATGGGGTTGCTTAGGAGGACAGTCAGTTCCTGTACCGGATGATGCAGGTCGTTTCGTAGTCATATGTAGTAATAGTCGTAGGATCGCAGCATTAAATTGGTCAGTTGACAGTTGAAAACTCAATCAATTGTGCATTCTTTGCAGTACTGCTTAAAACAAATGTTCTACAGAAGTAATACACAACTCCTGCACCATACATGTTATTTGTGAATACGTGCTATATTCACTAATAGTGAAGTATCTTGTTAACCATCAAAGCTTCGATTCCATACTAAAAGTAAAAGGCTTGTACTGTAATCAATTTATATACCTCAAGGCCGCGAACCGTAGTTCATTCAAAACAGTAATTACAATCCGCTATCACATGCTCAGCAATCGAGGTAAGTGTCTACAGTTATTACTGTTACATGGAAAAATGTCGGCAAATATATTCGATTTTCCATGAAGTGAGGCAATTGGGCATTCAACGCACATCCAGAGAAAACGAAAAATACACGATCAACCATTAACACTAATACATGATAATAAACTGAACGAACTGCTGATGTCTTGCAACAGAGTGTACTGGAGGTATAACAAAGCAACAGGCTTATAACAACACGATTAAAAACTATGTTAGCTTAGTCTTGACCGCTTGTTGCCTTTCAGTTTCTCTCGTGCAAGTAATACTTTTATACGACTAAAAATAAATGCACATGGAGACATAATACATGTCTATATATATTCCTTTAATTTGCTATATGTTAAAACTTCCATCACGCATTCGTGCAGCTTTAAGCAGAGCGTACGTCGTATTTCGTCAACCATAAACTGTATTAAGCTTGGTAGGGGAGACTGTCGACTATTCAATACCCGTACGTAATTTCTGTTCAAATGATTCCGTTGCAAGAAGGCAAGTCGTTCAGTAACAACCGGTGTGTTCGTGATGCTGTTACAATAAAATTTGCCGTCGACTCCAGGTTGACTTAAAGGTAACGGTAACTAAAAATCACTAGACGCGCAATAAGTTGGGGTCTCTTTTACATTCTTTCAAGGATTACGTACATAATCAACCGAATGTAAGGAAAATTAATTTTGTAAGCAATATGCAGCGATGAAAATATGCGTAATCTTTTGGTAATTGTTCAAACTTGCATGTTCTGTGTCCCTAATAATTCTGTTTACATCTACTTCTTTTTAATATATTTTGCTATTAGCAGTATGAAACGTTGATCACATAAAAAGCTACATCACAGTCTTTCTCATTGCATGGAAAGCTAAAACGAGACAGTCTGGAGATCACACGGAAAGAACAATAATACGATCTCGTACGTATACGTAAGCGGTCAAGCACCTTTCCAAGACGAGGCATACTTTGAACCAAAATCGGATGCCAAAGCCAATCGTTAAATAACGAGATCGTACCCTTTTGTTTGCCGCGTTTATCTGCATTGATCCTCTAAGCGTAAGCTTTTATCGTACCAGTGGATTGCGTAATCGACTGCTTTGTTATACAGTGTTAAAGTGTAAACCGCTACTATATTTTTTACACTACAGTTTAAACTTATCTTTTTATAATATATACTATAGTATCTTTAAGATTGTAGTGCGAATCGATGCATTACTAATAATTGGCATGAACCGTTTCATTGCACTTACGACCATAACATTTGTGTCTACTTCTGTGACCTACTTGAACGCTTTCACATGTTTTGTAACAGGCGCACGCACTCGCAACATGCAAGTCACCTCATCCCTTGTTCAATCGTTAAATGTCAATTCGTATCTGTCCCACATTAAAGTTGAAAATTCACAGATCCCGAAGTACATGTTTCTGGCGTCGACTGACATCAGTATAAATAAGGAAGACACTGAGGTCGAGGAAGCATATAACAAAAGTTATCCTGGACGAAGTCGCAATGCGTCTTCTAGTTTTCTTCGTACTGCTATTACTGAATCCGCTCGCTGGAAAAACAAGTCAATCCAACGAAATTGTTCACTCGCACTACAATATCGCTGTTTGTGAGGTAAAGGTATATTTTTTTCTGGTTTTAAGATGTTATAAAAAAGCTCTTGTTGCTAGCAATATGGCATCATGTCCTATATTCGCGATCCGACAGGAAGTATAATCGGTTACAAGGGCCTCATGAGGGAGGTCTTTCTATGGATGTCTCAAAAGCTTAAATTCAGGTTTACTAAAGATTTCTTTCACAGAAGTTAATTCGCCGGACAGCTAATTTATAAATGGCATATTTTTGTACTGGATCATTTCCAGGTACACGCTAGTTCATAGCGTTATTCGGTTGGATCCATTTCCAAACGGCACCTGGGGAGGTGTGGTAGGCCTTCTGGAAACTAAGGTAAGAACTGCATCAAAGTTGTTGTGTTGCTCTACACTATCCTTTTGTTCATCTATTACGAAAGAAAGTAGACATTGTGTTCGCTGCGGTTCCAATGGCGCCCAACATATTCCGGGTGGCTGATTTTACTGCAACAGTGGGCGAAGAGCCTGCAGTGACACTTCTACCATTACCCGTCGAAGAAAGTCGAGCCTTGGCCACCATTAAGCCCTTCTCCTTAACGGTTTGCAACTACTGTACAACTTAATTGGTAACTGAGTTAAGAGTTATGTAGGTTTGGCTGATGCTCTTGGCAACAATCATAGCTGTAACGCTCACCCTTTTCGCTTTGAAACGAACTGAGACAACCCTGCAGAACAAACCAGACAAAATGTCAGTTCTTCAAGAACTAACGCTATCCAACATACAGCTGTTTCTGGGGCAAGGTGAACTACGGTTAATTTTAGAGAATGTATGTGCTCGTAACAGCAAAGTAACCCTATAGGGGGTTTCGACGGACATTATTTCCGACCGTTGGCACAAAGGGTTACACTTGCTGGATGGGTACTAGCAGTCCTTGTTTTCGTCAACTCCTACACCGGTTGTTACATTTCCTACGCCACCGCCCCTCGGCTGGTACCACTGGCTGAGACTCTGGAAGATCTGGCTTACCGTACTGATTTACAGCCCGTTACAATGGGAGGGCTTCAAGTGTCCCTATTTGTGGTCTTCATACAATAAGAATGGGACTCTTACCAAGATTTGTTAAAGTTTCCTTGGCTTTAGAACCAGACTGGAGACGCTGCCATGAAAATCTTGGGAGACAGGATCCGTAAGAATCCAAACAGCGTCTTGTCTACTGGCAACGAAGTGATAAGTCGGGTTAGCAGTGGATGCTGCTTCTTTTTATACGTATGGTTCATTCAATAAATAAATCAAATCAAATGACTAACAACTCCTTACAGCCCAAGACTCTTCTGGAGTTAGCCATATACAACGATCTGAAACAGAATGGTCGGTGTAGGTGCAGCATAACAAAAACTCCAATCATGTGGGACTACTACGTTATCGCAACTCTGAAGGGAACCCCAATAACTACTGAATTTTCGAAAAAGTATCAGTTTCTATAGACATGTTCATTTAGTTTCATTTAACTGAAGCTGTAAACTAGGATCCTGTTCCTCAAGGAAGTCGGCTTAATCCAGCACTGGCTAAAAACGGGAACTATAAAGCTACCCTACAAGTGCCTAGCCCCCGAGCCATCAAAAATAAGACCACTGACAATGAAGGATTTAAGTGGAGCCTTTTTTATTTTGATAGGTGGTGTTACCATGAGTGTCATAGCATTTTCTGTCGAAGTGCTGACTGTAAAGAAATATGGCAGGAAATCTATGAAGAGCGGCGCTGCTTAGTGGGTCAATAAGATAATATACTTGATGAACCAGGCAGTTAAAGCCGGATGTTTCAATGTTCAGTCGCCAAAGAAATCGTAGTAACAGTACACACTATTGTTTACTTTCTGTAGAACCTTTCAAGCATCAGTTTTCTATTGAATAAATAGGAGGAATTCAGCATAGTACGTGTTCTCGTGATCACTGATACGTGAATTGTGCATCATAATAAACAAAGAATAAAGAAGTTAATGTTTCTTTTTTTCAATCTAAGGAAGTGGCATTCAGGCATGATGAACTTAAATCTTTTTTAATAGTCCTGTGCACCTGAACTTTGCAGCTTGTGTGTAAGTGTAAATCAACGCCAACTCCACCGAGAACATTTTGATATTCCACTGTAGCAGTGCCGTAACGAAGGGGGGGGGGGGGNGGGGGGTACGGGTTGCGCGCCCATAGGCTGCACTGAGCGAGGGGGGCGCGCTAACACTACATATTAATTAATAAATTATATTCATAGTAAGATTACTTATTGCAAATAAATTTTAGAAAAGTCTACGTACATAATGGTAAACATCGGCAATAAAGGCTCTCATAATAACTCAAACAAACAATCATTCACCATCAGGGGTATTCAATAATTGTAGCTTACATTGCGCTGCACAATACGAGAAGTTTCCAACCAAACAATCCTGACACTGAAAGAAACGACTTCCAAGGTAGATACCTTCATGATAACATGCCTAAACGATGTGTTAATGATTAAATTTTACTACTTTTATTAAGATATGTCTACCTTTACCTAAAAACATTATTTGGTTTATGAAAGCATAAGGACACAAACGCGGGCTGTACTTTGTTTGATTTGGGAATGATCTGGGGGGAATCTTGCAGATTTTTTTATAGGGGGCGAGCACCAGTGCTGCGACTTGCACGTGAAGCAAAATAATAAATATTTTAAAGGGTACTCCGAGGCGGGAGGTAGGGAGGGCGGCCTCGCTGTGCATATACCCTGGACGGCTTTACGACTCGTTCGGCACTGCACTGTAACATCGTTCTTTTAGCACATGTGGTGTTTCGTGTATAGTCTATACGTACAATGAGTACATTTGAAACATTTCAATAAATGTACGAGATAATGCTTCAGACAGATATAAATCGATAGGAACATGGTTGGGTAGGTGGATGGATATAGATAGATAACAGATATTTTCCGGTTGCCCTTAAGGTAAAAGTTAAAAATGTGTTGCACTACACAGTGTCGCACAGTTCTGCGGATACCTTAATTTAAGACTGCGTCATATGGAACTTGGAATAAAATAAATCACGTTGAGCTGTTTTAAAGCCATATCCTTATCCTTCATACAAGCTAGAGTTGAACTCTCAGTACAAGTAATGGAATCGAGATTATAGTCGTCTAGGGCGTTCTATCCGTTCCCAGTTTTAGTTTTGTTTTTACACCATCTAGCTGCCGCTGCAAAATTCAGGTCACCCCGGGTAGGCTGAAAGGCACCCTGAACGTAGCTTATCGACCTGAATCACGACCTGAACCGCCCTTACCATACAAAACAGGCTTGCTGAACATCGACCGTAACCGACCTGACGACAGTCTCTGACGTCACGACCGACCTGAACGTTGTCTTAAGCGACCTGCACAGGCAACACGTGACCTGTTGACGACTGACTAGGACCCTGAACCTAGCTTAACCTTCGAAGACCTAAGAGACAGCTTCACTACAAGTCAAATACCAGAAAATATACTTTATACGCTGTAATAATTTTAGACCGTGTCTCGTGGCAAAAGCTTCAATTATTCAAATTCTTTTTACATGAAGTAGATATGGAAATAAATAAACTAACCAATATGAGTAGTATCCGAGCAGGATTCTTTCAGTTTGTCAAAAGATTATTCTGTTCAGTTTCCACAAAATGAAGCCTTTTATCGGCAAGATAAGAATCACCAGGAGCAATGATTGAAATATGAATAATAGTTACACAACAACCTTGTGCTTTAATTAACTCTTCTTTGTTAGAAATACTCCTTAAATTTGACAAATATAATTTAGTTTTAGACAGAAAACTGAATACCGACGTATGCTAAAAGAAACCGCAGATGTTTCAACAAAATATAATTTTTGACCTGGAGACTCGTTACAGTTTTTTAAACATTTGGCAACGCTGCACCGCCAGTGCGTCTGAGTCAACACGAGTCACTCAATTAAGTGCAACGGTCACGCGTCACGGGCTGTTGAAACTTAGAATTTTGAAAAAGTGTCTGGTTTTCACTCGTTTGCGCTACTATAATGGGCACCAATTGCAGTCTGGTAAGATATTTCATACGCGACGTCTTTATTCGAGTAGTTATAAGATTGTCAACCACAACGCAAAATGAAGTAACAGCATACTCAAATTTTGTAGAGTGACTGGACTGGAAATTCTGCAGTCGGGTTTCAAACATGTAAGGTAAAATTCAAATGCGTTGGCGGATACGGATACGTAAAGCTAATCTGTCATTCTTTTTTAGCAGAATTAGGCCACATTGACTGGGTGAACACAGTAACGTGAAACTCGACATGGTGCCACCAGAGGTTCGTTCTCAACAACTTGCAACAAGACTTGCAGAGTCTTCCTTTCAATGAATTTCACCATTATAGTGCTGCAGGTAAAGCTACACAAGCTAATAGTAAAACTTTAAAATTAACATAAACTTTTCTCTTAACCAGTCACCGACCATGTGATCTGGCGTAATCGTACGAATCGCAATCTGACGAAGGACACCGCTAACCGGTGTTTTCTTTTTATTTCAGAATTTGTGCACCACAAATTTCTGCGTCGTGACAACCAGGAAGCCACGATGGCGGCAATGAAGCAGAAACTGAGGAAGGTAATGGAAAACCGAAAGAATCACTTAATTCCAAATCCAAGGGAAAGAAGCATCAGAGAACGTTGAAGTCCGGAGGGTCGCAACATCACCAGTAGGCAACAACCACGGGACCGAGTTCTCAGCCAACATCTAATGCTGCTACCAAAACGGCCGCAGAAGAAGACGAAGTCGAGGAGATTGACGAGGACACATTTGGAAGACTTGTTATTCGTATAATTTTTTTCGCATTGATGACATTTCAATACAATCTGAATTTTTACTGGTTTGCCTTCTTTTTCTGTTCCTTTCGAAAGAGTAGAAAGCATCATTCAGCTACGAAGTGGATGGGATTCATTTGGGACCCTGAATAGTACATGTTTAGTAGCATAACAGTACCCTGAAAACGTCGGGTTCAGCAATGGGGCAAGGCAGGGCCAAAATCACGCGTTCAGGGCCTGAATCCCCTGAAAAGCGGCAAATTTCAGGGGGGGGGGGGTCAGTGAACTGAACTCTTCCATGCTGACTCTATGCAGTGCAAGAGTACCATTCAGTTTACTGAAACCCAGCTGGATTTTGCACGGGGATATGAGCACGTTTACTGATGTGGTTGCATCCGTGGCATCTGAAGCCTGCGAACGATGTTTGTTGCAAGCATCTACAACGTAGAATATACAAAATCTGTTCTTGTTCTTTTTCAGCCAACTGAATACACAAAGCCTACCAGAGGACAAACTTAATGAAAAAGAACATTAAAAACCCCTGCGTTGACTTATGCGGTCTTGCATTCAGATGAAGTTTGATCTGGATCAGAATCGAAGATGCCCAAACTAATACTTAATTAATCACATGGCTCCTCGGAGCACTGTTTTAAGCTTTGGCTTCCCATGTTAATATGCAACGATTACGTTCAAGCGCGTGACATTTATGGTAAGCGGTATGTATACTAATCATGTTATAGAATAATGTTGAACGTAAAAACGCTACTGTTGCAACGCTCGCTTTTCAAGTTAATACTATGTAACATAGATGGCGAATTCCATGGCTTGGGAAACTTGAAATTTATTCCCACTTTGGACCAGAAAGATAAACACTGATGGTTTATTATTTTTCAAAACAAACGATAGAAACCAGAGGCAAGTTTCTAAACTCTTAATTCCAAAGACATCGCTTGCATGTTTTTCTGGCCAAGTTTCATTTTCATGTAAGATTGTTCAATAGGTTGGAGGGAAACAATCGAGAGCCACATACAATGAAGAACTACAATCAATACTTACATATAAGTAGTTCACCTTATAAATCCAAGCTAGTACTGAAGATGGGAGAAACAGCTGCTGTGTAGCAAAAACCTGCACGCCTTTACATCTCCTTTAACAAACAAGCGTGAACGGCGTTTGACTACATTTTAGCCTATCTGCTGAGGCTGAATGCCAAGTCACGCTTGTCCCACATTAATTATGAAAATCCGAAGGTCCACGAATGTATATGCCTGGCTTTGTGACTACCACGTTTGGCGTCGCCACGATTTAACTATAAAACAGGATTGCGCTCAGAATTCGAAAGTTACATCACCAGTTGCTCTGGGCAAAGCCGCAATGTTTCGACTAGCTTTTCTTATCGTACTGCTACCACTGAATCCGCTTGCCGGGAAAAGAACTAGAGATATCATTCAGTCGCACTATAATATCGCCGTTTCTGAGGTAGCACCTATCTTAATTAAGCTTGTTCTATTCTTTAAAAAACAGTTTTTCATCACAGCAATATGGCATCATGACCTTCACTCGAGATTCGGCAGGCAAAGTAATCAGTTTCAAGGGCCCCATGTGGGAAATTTTTCTGTGGATGTCACAGAAGTTCAAATTCAAGTACGTGTACCATATTCTTCATAAAAAAATGATGCGATACATCCCCAGTTTTTTATATGCACAATCAGAAACCTTTGCTCTGTAGTTATCTCTTTTCCTGACTTCGTACTCCTCACTGACCGATCCAGAGTTGCTTATATGCAATTCATGCGGGTATCAGATGCTTATGAGCTGGAGGTGTACTTCTTGAGCCAATAATCTACATATAAAACACGTTTTTCAAGTGCTTCCCGCATATCCATTCGGCTATGATGCATTACCAAACATTACGGAATCTATTCAAATGTGCCTGTTACATGTTGTGTCTTTACAGGTACACTCTTCTTCAGGATCTCGTCCGGCTAGATCCGTCACCAAACGGCAGTTGGGAGGGTGTGGTGGGACTTCTGCAAACTAAGGTAACAACAGATCATCGTGTTTAAAGCGTTTTCGTAGAAAGTACCATGAGCTTTTGAAAAATATTAGAACTAAATGGACTTTGAAAACATTCCTTCTCCTTCTTGAACTAAACCGTGCAGAGTATGGTCTGAGATAAACAAAATAATTACAACAGCCGGGAGACTGTTTTCTCATTTTTCTTTCCCCTTAAACCCAAAACCAAAGAATGTGGACATAATATGTGCTGCTATCCCGATGGCGTCCAATATCTTTCAAGTAGCTGATTTCACTGCAACAGTGGGCGAAGAACCCGCACTGGCACTGCTACCAGTACCTGTTGAAGAAAATCGAGCCCTGGCCACCATCAAACCATTCTCTTTAGCGGTTCGTAATTTTCTTTGATGCATGATATGTAGCCAAGTAAAACTGTTGTACACTGTACTGTACATAGGTTTGGCTACTGCTCGGGATCGCGGTTATAGTTGTAACGTTTACACTATCCGCTTTGAAACAAACCGAGAGAACCTTGCAGAAGGAGTCATCCAGCACGGCAACTACTCTGGAGCTATCGTTTTCAAGCATACAGCTATTCCTGGGACAAGGTAAACTACCGTAAAATACAAAAAGTTGTTGCACCTGACAGTAAAGATTGGTGTTCTTCTAGGAGGCTTCGACGGACATATTTTTCGACCGTTCGCGCAAATGGTAATACTTGCTGGATGGACTCTAGCCGTCCTTGTTTTTGTGAACTCCTACACCGGTTCTTACATTTCGTATGCCACGGCTCCTCGGTTGGTGCCACTCGCCGACACCTTGAACGATCTGGCTTACCGTACCAACTTGCAACCAGTTACTTTGCTGGGACTTCAAGTGTCGCTACTTGTCGTAATATGATAGGGCAATTAAGTCTGTATCCTTTTATAAACTTGTGTTTTAATTGGTCATAGAATCAGACAGCAGATACAGCCCTGAAAATTTTGGGAGAAAGGATCCGTAGGAATCCAAACAGCATTTTGACAAACGGTAGCTCGGTAATCGAACGCGTTAGCACTGGGTGCTGCTGCTTCTTATTCGTAAGTAGTAGTCGTACATCCAGGAAATCTTCAAAAGTTTTACACTAGTTCTTTTTAGCCTAAGATTCTGCTGGAGTTAGCCTTACATAACGACCTGAAGAAGACTGGCCGGTGTAGATGTAGCATATCAAAAACTCCAATCTTTTGGGACTACTACGTTATAGCAACTCAGAAAGGAAACCCAATAACTACGGAGTTTTCAAAGGAGTAGTAATTTTCGAAATAAAATAATTTCTGTTAATAACTGCGCAACGGTAAACCTAGGGTCTTGTTTCTCAAAGAAGTTGGTTTAGTACAGCACTGGCTGAAAACGGGAACTATGAGGCGCCCCTACAAGTGTCTTGTCCCGGAACCATCGAAAATCAGGCCCTTGACACTGCAGGATTTAAGTGGAGCTTTCATCATTCTGGTAGCTGGCGTTTCAGTAAGCGTTTTGGCGTTTGCTGCTGAGGTGTTGGTTGTAAAGAAAAGAAAAACAATTACGAAGCCCTAAGTCGCTGGATATGTTGCTTACGTTACATGATTTTGTACAGCATAGCGGCAATCGCGTGCACCACACTGCAATCGCTTTGTAAAATCAGATATGGTTATAGCTCGTTCTTGGCTGCACTATTTTCTTCAACACGTGCTTCACAAACTATATGGTACATAGTAATGTTTTGATTTGGCAACAAGACAACACATTTTCAGATGATGCAGTAGGACAAAATTCTCCTGGAAAGCTTACTTATAATTGTGGTGTCCTAAACCGGTGGTACCCTTTCTCTCCTGCTACATTTCACTTCCCTGCTTCCCAAATTGGGTCACTTATAGCGGAGAAATGCGCAAAGCGCTTGATTTTGATGACATGTATATTTGTAATACACGTGTCTGCACCACTAATTAACAAAATATCCGGTGCAAAAAACGCACCAAGCTTGTACGGGACTCTTCGAAAAGGTTATTTGATAAAGGCGCGTCTGGGTCTTTTCATATAAAGTAGTAATGATTCAGATACCTGAGAACCCCCTTTTCTGTTGCAGTGTTGTTGTTATTGTTATTTGATTTGGTTACCTTGCCTAATTTTTTTAGCTTTCTCTCCCACGTTATTATTTTTTTGTTATATAACAGGTACTCCTTAATTTCGTCTCATTATAATGTGCGATTTTTGTACATGGTTTTCTTTTACTTGTTATGAAACAAAGAAGCTCTGGCTCGGTGTGCAGAAGCTAGTTGGGCCAGATACTCATGTGTCTCTTATGTGTTATTGGCAGAACAAGTTGGACAGTTTTAGAATGTAATAGAGGCAAACCGAGCTTTAAAAAAAAAGGCAAGTTCAATGTTTTCGGTTGTTCAGTCTTTTCCTCTCATTTAACCAATTACACACCCTGTCAAACATTGCAAATTGCCGACGAGGTGTTTGAAAGAAAGACAACCTCAGAGGGTTCAGGCGCAAACTTCAATTTCTATTTCCGCTGGTAGGCGGAAAATGGAGGCCTGGCGAGGGTGGTGGGAAGCATCGGCATATTAGAGCCTTTTCGACCCGAGGAAACTTCGTGGGATACCCACCGGAGCAGGTTGGATCAATATTTCATAGCCAACGACATCACAGCAGCCGACAAACAACACACAATACTGCACACAACTGTAGGCAACCAATGTTTAGATTTACTTTGGAATCTTGTGTCACCGGAGTCTTCAACGACGAAAACGCACGACGTAAAATACCAGACACTAAGAAGTCATTCCGTGCCCGAAAAGATGGAGATAGGTGAGATTCGAGTTTTGTCAGTGGAAGCAACAACAAGGTGAAACGGTAAAAGACTATCTTGCGTGCCTATGATCCCTCTTTACAAGGACTGCAAGTTCAGAGCATTGCATGGCAGCACTTGGGTACGCTTTCGTCGTGGGACTTCGCGAAGATGCCACAACGGTAATGTTACTTCAACAAAGAAACCTGACGATAATTCGTGCCCTGAAAGTGGTTCAGGCGATAGAAAATGTGTTCGTGTGAGACGGTGCACTGAAGGAGCCTGCGGTCACATATTTTGTATGAAGGAGGCAGGCAAGCCAAAGGCATGTTACCGATGCGGATCATTGGGTCACACAGCGACAACAGTGTCCCCAGAAAGAAAAGACACGTTTTTGTCTGCGGGAAAAAGGATCACGTGGGAGTAGTTTACAGATTCAAGGACCCGACGAAGATACCTGGGAAGAAACCTCCTCTATCAGCGCAAGGATCATCGAAGACTGGACAATCATTTACGTTTCACCAAACGGAAGAAGACTCCTGCCTTTTCCACAATTTCATTCCAGTTTCAATTGGCGATTCATGAGAGCAGCAGACCACTGACAACAAATCAACATGCCTCAGGGACTGTACCAGTATAACGGTCTATCTTTTGGGATTGCAATGGCACCATCAATATGTCAACGAGTAATGAATTCATATCCTTAAGGACTTACCGTACGTGAAATGGAACATTACATCTAGCGTGCGACGCTTCTCCGGTTGGAATTGGGGTCGTCCTAATGCAAGTGCACTCGGATGGCACGGAAAGACCAGTGGCGTACGGATCAAGAGCTTTATAAGACTGGGGGAAACGCTACACTCAAATCGAACGAGAAGCTTTCTTCTTTGTCTACAGAGGCTGCTAGTTCAAGGACTACCTACAGGGCAGAAAGTTCACCCTGTGCACGGATCATAGGCCCTTACTTGCGAGCTACGGCCCAGAAAAGGAATCCCTGTTATGGCAGCAGCCCGATTACAACGCTGCGGCATTATCCTTTCTGGGTTTCAATCCGAAATCGAATACTGCTCAGCTGATGCTTTATCTCACTTGCCGAGTAGTTCCACTGAACCGGATGAGACAGCGAAGGACTACATCACGTACGTACATTCATTCGTTGAGAAAGGTAAGCTATGAGGAATTATGGCTCTAGAAATTTCTTTCATGATTAGGAATAAAGCACCTGGCAGGACCGCCATATCATCCTGCATCAAACGGGCAAGCAGAACGCGTTCCATTCAAACGTTAAAGAAAGTTTTGTATATATTGCGAGGTGACCTCTTGATGCTTTTACGCTGAAACGAAACTTCTGCACTTAAATGGATCTTCTTAACCCAACCAGTGTTGAAAGTTAAGCAGCAACCGTTGCAGCAGCCCTCGACATAAGACCGGGACAAGCTGTGTGGGCCAAAGATTTCCTTCCTGGAAAGACGTGGCAACCAGGCAGAGTCAGAAAGACAACAGAATCGAAGCCGTTTGAAGTGGATGCTGCAGGGTCCTTCCCACGCCGGCAAGAACGTCGTCGATTGGATGACTAATCGAAAACCCTACGTTTCTCTCAGTTACGACACCTTTACCTTCCTCAAACTCGACCCTTCCTTGCCCTTCTTTTTGTTCGTCTTTCTTGGGTGATGTTTCAGAGACAGTCGCAGTTCCTGTGACAGCTCCCCAGCCAACCTTCCATGAAACTGTGGTTCATTAGGAGTCTAGCCGGCCGAACGTTGTTTTACTACTAAATACGGCCGTCACAAACGACCTTTCATCAAGGACCGGTCCGGACTCTCCAGTTGCGGTGCCACTGCGGAAGGGCCCAGTGGCGTGCGAAGGGGGGGGGGCAAAGTGGGGCAGCTGCCCAGGGCCCACGTAATGCTAGGGGCCCAACTTGGGTAGCCCAGGTGGGCCAAAAAAAAGTCCCAAGTGGAGTATGAAATTCCATTAACTGGCCTTCACCCCTATCGATGATAGCTTTCTTCCTGGTTATCGAATTCTAGGTCATTTCCCAACGGATAAGCGCAATCAAGCATTTAGTTTTCCTCGAAAAACTTCCGTAGAATGTTCCCGAGGTATTTTTGCACAATTCCAAGGCATTGCGGATTAAGAAACCTAACTTACGTAATGACTACGCATGCTAGCTGCTTTCATTTCACATCAAGCCTTTGACTTGCGAAGACTTGCGAATAGTAGTTGTCAAGTATTTGCCGCTCGTCATGGGTAACAGCAAGAATCTTAGTGGTTGCCAGAAGAGGAAGTTGAAAGAATTGAGGGAGAAGGAGGACAAGAAGAGCGCTAGAGCCCTGGAGAAGTTCTTCAAACGGTCAAAAGTGGACTCGAATGTTGCAAACGTCCCGTCAATGGCAGCTTCTTCAACTGAAACTGAAGGTTCAGGTTCCGAGGTAGATCCGGTTTCCACATCTGTAGCAAATGACTTCAACATCC
>JAIQCU010001432.1:0-21486 GCA_022114935.1 Leptestheria dahalacensis
AAGATTCTCTGTCGAGTCTTGACTGCTGGCGAAAAAAAATTCCGGAATTGTAACAGAAAAGGAACACGTGTGTGTTTTACGCGTAACAAGTGCAAGCGTAACGCGACGCGTCACGTGTGTTCGTCGCATATGGTTCGTGTCAGCAATCGAGAAAGACTGGCAAACTGATGGTCAAAGATGCTGACTAATCCTTTTAGCAATTAAACTTGATGCTTGATTAGCTAGAGTAACTTATAGCTAACCGTTAGCAACACACAAGCTACTATAGCTTAACTTGCTAATTTACTAAGTTAGCTGTTAGTATTACCATCTTAGTAAAGTATAACTGACTCGTTAGTAAGTATTTATTGCATCTTTATATAAATGGCTAACTATAACCAGCAGATGTAATTAGCTAACTGATAAGGCAATTAACTTTCTAAACGGCTTATTAGCTAATTAACTAGTTAACTAATCAAGTTAAGTTAAAAGTTTAGGCCATTCAACGTCAATGTCAATACTCGTCAACTGGATACAACTTTAACCCAATATCGACTTACAAGTTTAACGACATTTGTTGCTATGCGGATCTAAGTTATTGTATAAGATTCGTCAAGAATCAAGATTCTTTGGTTTGGGAAGTTGAAGTATTTGCTCCTTGCAAGAATCGCAAAGGCTGACAACAAGAATGTCACTCTTGAGTCTCAAGAATCTCGTCAAAATAGACAGGAATCTTAAACTGCGACGCAGCATCAGGACGAAGCCAAGAACTCGTTATAAATACAGAATCGAGTCGACTTGTTTCAAAGTCAACTAGGAATTTACTATAACAGCGACTGGGGTTGAGTATTGACATTATGAGTCGAATTAAAGCCAACTTGTTGTTTTTACAGTTCTTGTTATTTGCCCTGTAGTCGAGTTCCTCAAAGTTGAGTCGAGTTTTGAGTTTTCTGAACTCTATGGGTGGACGTGTTGAGTCGATTACGAAACTTTAGTCGACTTAACCGCTTTTTCAGGTCATTTACGACTGAATGTTGAAGCGAACTTAAAGTTGATTTGATAAGTTGTGTCCCATTTCCGCAAGTCGTCTTTAATGTTCCTTGGAAGTCAACTACTGAGTCAACTGATGAACCCATAATGAGTCAGCTGCGTAAGTCGACTAGGATGAGCTCATCAGTTCCTTATAGGCGACTAGTAAGTCAACTTATGAGTCAACTAGAGAGTCAACTGCTCAGTCAACCGACATGTAGATCCACTTCTGAAGTCATAAACAGATTCTATTAAGGGCTTAGTCGACTAGTAAGTCAACTCGTGAGCCGACTAGTAAGTCAGCTACTGAGTAGATCACCCAAGTCGACTACCAGGTCGATTAAATTCCCTAGTAGACTATCTAGTCAACTAATGAATCTGCCATCATGTCCACTCCCAAGTCGACTACCGAGTCGACTTTCCCTTCTAATGACATGCAAAGTCGACTTTATAATCGCAATTAAAACTGAAACTAAATTAGCGTTCTTGGCCCCCAACCGTTGTTCGGCCGAAAAGCCACGCTGTTGGCCAGGTCAATTCGACTTCCGATTCAACTGGACATTTTAACAACGCGAGCGGAGGAGGCTGTACACCACAAAGAGGGGAGAAGGCCGCCGAGTTATAAATTATACAGTTTCCAAGAAGCAGGCCTAGAATTCCACGAACCGAGGGTTCCCCCAAACGGTTCTCCTCCTCGGGGTTTTTTATTCCGTGGGGTTCGTGACGCGTCTAATTATTTGAAAATGTTTTTTTTTTATTGGGCAAATGTCTAATTTCTTGTACATAGTGTGTTTGAATCAATTGAATCTATCTATCGGCCTATCTAACTATCTATCTGTCTATCTATCTATCTGTCTATCTGTCTATCTATCGACCTCTCTAACTATCTATCAATCTATCTATCTACGTATCAATCTATCTATCTATCTATCTATGTATCTATCTATCTATCTATCTATCTATCTGTCTATCTATCTATCTATCTACCTGTCTTTCTGTCTTTCTGTCTATCTATCTATCTATCTATCTATCTACCTACCTATCCAACTATCTATCAGTCTATCTACTTCTCTATCTATCTATCCATCTATCTATAACTTTATCTATCTATCTCTCTATCTATCTCTCTGTCTATCTATCTATCTATCTATAGTTATCTTTCTACCTGTCAATCTCTCTGTCAATCTCTCTGTCTATCTATCTATCTATCTATCTATCTATCTATCTATCTACCTATCCAACTATCTATCAGTTTATCTACCTCTCTATCTATCTATCCATCTATCTATCTGTCTAACTATCTATCTATCTCTCTCTCTCTCTATCTATCTACCTATCTATCTATCTATCTATCTATCTGTCAATCTCTCTGTCTAGCTATCTATCTATGTATCTATCTAATTCCAGCGCCCTTGCGGGCATGGTCAATTTTATTTTTAATTGGAAAGCTCCGAAAAATGTACAACAACGTATAATTTGAGAAAAATTCCTCATTGGAGGAAAGGGGACTACGGCCAGTTCAAGGACACAGAACCGGCATAGCAACAGAGCCCCAAACTCCTAGGACTAGTTTCTCTCGAGGGGGGGTTCGTAAGTTTGAAAATCCTCCAACACTTCAGCCAAAATCCCAAAAAAAATCTGGCGGAAAAATCCTTGAAGAATCCTTTTTAAAAATCCTTCTTAAGAATCTCTGAAAATCTTGAGAAAATCGCCAACAGATTTTAAATTTCCATGGAGTTGCGAACCCCTCGGTTCCTCTTACCATTTTTTTCTCAAATATTTTAAATAGCCAGAAAGGAGAGCAGAGAGGAGTGACCACAGCTTCCGTTAAAAGTTAGGCCTATGGCTTAGGGGTGGACAACTCGACAAAGAATATCGATATCTGGAAACTTGGACAAGTGGGTTGGCAACTTGTTGATGTTGGCACTGCGAGACTATAGAGTTTCTGAAAAAGTAGTAACGGCTGATGGTTCGTACTATGTATTAAGAAGCTTTTAGTTTAGTAGTTTAGTTAGTTAGTAAAGTAGTAGCTAAAATAGTTATTGAATATATATCGTCATTGGTCATCGGTCATATAAGTTTGGTTAGTACCATACCAATGGTGTAGTCAGTTAGCATAGTTGAGTAGCTAGTTACTTGTCGATCATGGGGTTCGGTAGTAAATTCGGTTTGCTTAGTTACTATTCGTTATTCAGTTAGTACATTAGAATGGTGGTTCGCATTGTATATCGACATGATTGGTTAATACAAAGGTTGATTACTTGGTTAGTTATGTAGTAAGTAGGTTAGCTACTAACTTTATTGTGTCAGTTTGTTATATGCTTAATAGCTCTATAGGTTGTTGAAGGTCGTATTAGCTTGGTTAGTACGGTACCGATGAGGTAGTCAGTTAGCATAGTCGAGTAGCTAGTTATCTGTCGATCATAAGGGTTGCTAGTAAATCTAGTCAGCTAGTTCGTTGGTTCGTCATAGTCTGTTGCATGCTGAGTTTATGAATGGTTAATAAATAGCTTGCTAACCTAATGGTTACATATTTAGTTTACTTGGTTAGTTTAGCTACGTCGTAAGTAGTAAGTAGTAAGTAGGTTAGCAACCAGTTCATTTGTTCGATGTATCACAAATTAGTTTGTGGTAGGTTAATTATTGCTTGGTTATAGCACGGTAGTAATTGGTATAATAGTGTAATAAAGTAGTCAGTTAGTAAACTTAGTTGTTTAGCTAGTAGTTTGATCGATTAAATGGTTCGCTATAGTAAACCTGGTTAGCTAGTTAGTTTAGTTATTTAGCTAGACGTTGAATCGATCGTTAGGTTCGCTAGTAAACCTGCTTATAGCTAGTTAGTTGGCTCGTTTTTCAAACAAGCAGATTTGATAGATAGATAGTTGATTCGTTAGTAAATTAGTTAATTTATTAGCTAACTACTTAATTAGTAAAGCTGGTCCGTTAGCGACTTGGTATTAGGTCGTTTACTCTTGAGTCTTACAAGATTTTACTAATTTAGTTCATTTAGTTTAATTAAATTTACTAGCTAGCCATCTGTTAATCAAAACTAATCCGTATAACTAATTTAATTATCATAAGATTCTTGGGTAGTTTAATTATTCCGTCTAATCAGTCTCCCGCCTAATTAGTTCGTGAGCTATGTTACAAATTAGTTTCGGTTCAAAAGCAACGTGCTAACTCTAATTGCACTGGTGAATAATCGGAGCTCCGGAAGAGAGAAATAGCACGACCGGAGGGTGGCAAACTGCTTAGCATGGCACATTAGCATCTTTTTTTTTTGTGTCGGAAAAGCGAGGCGAAAATGGGTGAGAATTCTCTTGTCTCTACACGCCAGTTCCATTGAATCGCAATGAAAAGGCGGAAGAAGGGGGTGTGTCACTTAGAAAATCGCTCTTGATTCATTCATGAACTTTGACGGTTCGCGAGGGGTTCGCTACTCTCATTCCCTCCTCATTTCGAGATTTTCTTTTTGCACTTGGCAAACACTTCATCCTAAGTGATTTGATCAGTCTTTTTTCTGACAGGTTTGAACGACTTTTATACGTTCAATGACGGATAGATATAAGATAGGTGGATAGACGGAGAGATAAATAAACAGACAGAGAGACAGTTGGATAGATAGATAGACAGATAGAGAGATGGTTAGATAGATGGATAGAAGGATAGGTAGATAGATAGACAGAGAGATTGCTAGGTGGATAGAAGGATAGATAGATATTCAGATAGATAGTAGATAGGTAGATAGACGGATAGATGGATGCATAGAGATGGACAGAAGGGTAGATATATAGATAGGTAGATAGACAGATAGATAGATAGATAGATAGATAGATAGATAGATAGATAGATAGATAGATAGATAGATAGATAGATAGATAGATACATAAATACATAGATACATAGATACATAGATAGACAGACAGGTTTTCTTAACTTGAGAATTTTATTTCGGCAAAACCAACAACCCTATCTAAATGCTACTTTACTAGGGTATAAAGTACTATCAGTTCTATACACTCGACATTTGTTTGGCTGTTATATCTTTGAAAACTTGGCTGCCATAAGCGATCAACGTTTCCGCAGCAAGTACCCTTTCATTCAATTGCTTCTCAGACTGCACTCGTTAAGCAGAGAAGTTTGCGGACCCTCTGAGAATTCGCCAAAAAGCGGAAAGGCGGATATCGTCACGCCGATTTGCCGACAATTCCGTCGTGTCGACACAAGTATCCAATAACTTCACGGGAAACGAAAGCGGTAAAACAAAACAGCCCTTTTTTAAACACTTATTTAAAAAAAGTCGTATCCGGATATTTCGCAACAATACTTTAGGGCTCAAATTAAAACTGGTTGGTTTGTTGTCGAGATAAAGAAATTTAAAAAAAAACTATGTGCAGACGGGATGTGGTTTCAACTGTTCTAGTAGCGATTTTGAAGGAAAAAAAAATCACCGTATAAATCACAACACAACAAAATAACCAACAATGTAGTGAATACATCAACTGTTCATATGATTGATACGGAATCGCATAGTTGTACATGCAATACTCATCTTCTGATTCGCACGTAAGTCAATCGTTAACACGATACACAGTCCAACATGTCAATGTCGCCTTTGATTACAAGACAACTGCTATCCGTTAGTCATTTTATGGAACCGACCGACAGTTATCACGAGATTGTCGGGGTTAATCAAGACATACTTGCGAGATGTATTCTCCATATAGTTTTCATCTGAAATCTCGGTTATGGAGGCAAGTTTGAATGAAAGCGACTGTTTTTTATATATAATCAGCGGAAGCTGGGTTCTCCAGACCGATGAAAGAGAGCCTCTGCTTTTCTCCCATATTACTGATAACAAATAAACAAATACGCGTCTCATTTTTCCCAGCGCCGCATACATAGATAAATAGGGCGGGGAGTATACACTGTCACACAAAAAAAAATAAAAAAAATAAAGTAAACATTCGAAGCACAGAAAAAAATCGAGTATCAACGCCCACTGCACAGTCTACAGCAAGATCAGACAAATACATCACAGTTTTTTGCTTATATCTTTAACAAATTTTGCTGGATAACAACAAAAATTCACACGGTGGTTGTGCTATGAACGAGTCATGTAGCCTCCAATTTTCAGTGATTTTGAGCAGTTAGTTGAGCCAGAATTACGGTTTGCCCATAGGGCAATTTGAGAAACGAAACTATACGATATACGACTGTAAAATTCGCCGATATCGTTAAACTTTTGAAACCAAAATATCGATTGTACGATAACATTAACTTAAAACAACGTTGGACTTTTAAAATCCAGCCAATGATATCTTGCTAGTATAATTTTCTTGAATTGAGTTAAAGATGAGTTAACCTTGATGTCGTAAATGGGAACAAAATGAAAAGCTTGTCTATACCATAAAAGATAACAAAGTCAGAGAGTCTTGAGAGAAATTCGTGTTTGTCGAAAAGTTTTCACGCTTGCAAGCATCCAAGGAATCGCGCTTTTGTGTTGTTTTGGGGTCTCAGACACTTTGACCCTTTTCTGTCGGAGACCGGGAGGGCAGGACATGTCGCTTGGTATGTGACATTGTCACAGTCGCATGTCACGACTCGTATTTACACTTTGCTGATTCCCGACATGACCGTGCGTGGACCAGACCCGAGCCGGGGAGAAGCTAGACATCAGCCAGCCAGCCGGCCTATCGCAAGACCATCGCCCGGCGTCAGTCATAATGGTCATGTGATTTGACATCAATTGACCTTTTTATTTCTAGTTTTGTATATTTCAATCCATAGGCTTCCTGGAGAAAACTTAAAGCTTCTGGAATTTCTGAGCAACACGAGACATTCTTGCAGTAAATAATTACTAGGAACCTGTTGGCTGGTAAGAAACGACCGCCATAATCTTGATGACGGAATTCTTACATTTTGGTGCCGACTTTGGACGGACGCCGCGATGGCCTTAAGACGAATACATTAAAATTATAGAACCGGTTCTGGTTCTTTTCCAGAAAACTCTATGACCTAGAGCTACAACACATGGATACCGTTTTCAAAAGGACGAAGAGATAACTATAACTGGTTCAGTATTAAAAAGAATATAGTTTCGGTAATTTGATTACACGCCCATATGTTCGTTCCCAAATGAACAGAAACCGGTACGACACCCATCCCATCACGTGACTGATTCAATAAACCCTCCACGCATGTCGCGCCGCGGTCATGACTCATAACTGAATAATTCATTCCGGGGAGATGAAAAAAAATCAATTAAGCAAAGTTATGGTTATAATCGGTACTGACTTGACCGGCTCCTCTCTTTCCTGTTCAAACTCAGAATATAAAACCGAGGAGGAATTAATAAACGCGCTCTACAGGTAGTCGAAAGTTGGGTTCTCCTTTATAAATCAACGGCAGCTGGTTAATTCTAGTTTAGGGGAAGCTATTGTATTTTGGGGGTCATTTGGTTGATACACGCAGCTTCGGTAAGACTTAATTACAATCTTTTAACAGGAAAATTAATTAATAGTCGCGTTTAAAACTGTTGTATCGCGTTTTACCAAAGGTTATTTGAGACCCTGATTTGTTGCAAGTCCAATTGTATAACTTGTCCGACGTGGAAAGTTAGTTGCAGTTGGCAAATCCCGCAGTGTCCAACTCTTCAAACGAGGTCCCGTTACTGCAGAATGCTTGTCGAAGGTGCGCTAAAAACTGTCGATTGTCTCGAATCAACCAAGCAAGGCCGCAGTTGCAGGTAAATTGCGAAGTACCGTACGAATCTGTCGATAAATGGACGGCGTTGTTAGTTGCATTCTTCTCGAGCATGAGGATCAGCCAAACAATGGCTACGATTTTACCAGCGAAATGAAGATAGCCGCTGTTGTTGATCATCTGTGAGAGGAGTGGAGAGAATACCGATTCGTTCAGTTCAGTCAAGGAAGATCCGAAGTAAATCAAAGTGTTGGAAAAGTTTCCTAAAAAGATAACCTTAATTCGATCTTATTTACATCAGTTAAGTAACACTGTGTGCTGAACTTGAGAACCCAGGTCGCAATGCTGCAAAGGTATCATGTCAAAGATATCGTTACTATACACTGTAATATACAACTACAATATGCTATCCTAATAATACTATGACACTGACATTAGTCATCATTGCATCATTGTTAAGTTATGTACCTCTAAAGGCATCGGGATCCACCGCAACTAACTGGTTTCCAGCTAGGTCCAAACTTTCCAGACGTCCTTCAATATGGAATGATCCAGCTTCCAGTGTTCCGATGCAGTTACCTGCTAGGCTCAAATACTTCAGCTTGGGCAAAACCTTAACTTGTTGCGGCACTGTCGGGATCCTCGACTCTTCAATTTGGAGTCCCGAGAGTTTCGGGTGCAGTTTGATGGTTTCCAGTAGGTTTCCCACATTGGTGCTGGATACTTTCAACCAAATCGATTCAAGATTCGGAGTATTTTCGACTGCAAGCCAACTGGTCAGGAAATCCGAGTCAACAGAAATACTTCTCAAGCTGGCCAGGTACGGGAAGTTGTTGAAGCTCGAGATCATGGCCAGGTCGAGACCCAAGTGCCCGATGCTGAGGAACGAAGACAAGAAACTCCATTCAAAATTGTCGAAAATGCAGTACTGAATTATCAGTTGCTCGCTTCGAACTCCTGCAAAAGCTGCCGGATGAACGGGACCGAATACGGGATAATTTATTGGTGGACATTGGAAAACGATGGTGCGGATGGATTTTCGGCTGAACAGGTCCTCTGGTAAACTATGATGAATGTTTTGAATGGTGACTTTACTTATAGTGTCGTTGTGAAAGTTCTGGCTGAAAATTTCACGGATTCCCTCGACGCTGAAGCCAAAAAGTTGAGCATCGCAGGTTATTTCAAACCCTTCGTGCAGCGATGTACACAAACATGGCGTCACTTCCGGGCAAGGGTTGTTCTGATCTGAAGGCTGGGCAAACAGAACCTAATACAAGAAACATTTCAATCAACAGGGTTTTTATATAACAGATTTCTAAATGTAAAACTTCAATTGTTTTAAGTTACAGTTTAACGTTTCCAACAATTTAAACATTCGGTTATTCAAAGGTAAAACTGAAGATCACGTAAATGTACATAACTGTTAAACACAAAAGAAAGAGTAGTTTCATGATGCCGGTGAAATTTGTTTCCCTCGTTTACGGAGTAGTCCGACTTGTTTTCACAACTTTTGCAACTCACGTAAACAAGATACAGTGGAGCACTTTTACGAGATGGAGATAACGTTAAACTGACTACCTGAAGTCAAGGCCATCTTGTAGCTAGCAAGCGATAAAAGATATAATTTACGACTTGGCTATAAAAACCAATTCGTAATGCAGCTATGAAAAGCCAAGTGCGAAAGAATGATTCTAAAATTATGGTTCAGGACTCGGGCGCTTCATGCCTTTTCGGCTGCTTCTCAGGTGAACAAACGGAAAACACCTGTACCCTTTTGCCCAGATATCCAAGTGTGATTTTAAAAAGGTCTGTTTTAGTTAATCGTACATAATTGACCTTAAAGTTAATAACCTTTAAAGAAATTAACGGATTGAACTAATTAACTGGTCACGTGTTACAATAACTCTATAGTCTACAAATCTCAATACAGTTGCTTTATAATTATATTGATTTGAACCCAAGTAAGGAACTATAACAAGAACTATATAGCTGACGAATTAAAAAACTAGCAATAGTAAAAGATTCTGTATTCCCGTAGAAGTTGTTTAACTTGGTAGTTCAAGTCCAGTTCAATGAAACCTGCGGCTTGCAACTTTAGTTCAGGCTATGAAAATAGCAGCGGAAGTTAGTACAACTTAAATTTACTCTAATGCCATGAATTGTTATTAACTGAAGATATCATTTGGTTCTCTGAGAGGATTTTGGCGAAAACTAGTTGACTAAAGATGGCGGTTGTCGCGGAATAGCCAGGACCAGGATGCAGTTACATCGTAGAAGTTTCTCAGACGTAACTTTTACTCACTTCAGCGGTATTATCGTTATAACTCTAACGGCTTCATAAAAACATGTCTACGAGGCTACTTTACCTGTGTAAATGAATCCTGGGTTTATACTGACCATTCGCTGCAAGACGGGATGGTTTAAGAGCCTCGTTAAAACGATACCAAATGCGAGCTAATGATGCGCAAGTTCGAGAGAAATCACTTGAAAACTATGCGCTTTCAGTTTTCGTTTTTCAGTTTTCAGGGATACGTTAGGGTTTTAGTTGATCTGATGTCTATATGTAGCCTGAATTTCGTTAAAAGTATTCTGACTGATGACCGGTTGTTGCACGTGAAAACAGTTTGACTGAACCAGTTTAAGTCTTTGCTGAAAAAGGGAATAGTTCAAAACAGTATTTTAAAAAGAATTACTTCTGAACCGTGTTATTACCGGTTATTACAAGGGAGTTAAACTGAACGGGGGTTATGATACATTTATTCAGGTCTTCATATCTTGTTCTCGTAACATCAGTTTAATGCATTATTGATAACATAATTACGAAATTCGCATTTGTTGTGCTACGCTGTCATACAATATTTTGTCAGGAGTTTTATTTAAAGCTGGTCAACAGCATAGACCGTATTATTCTTACTCTTCATTTGATTTATCTGGCAACGTTGGCGTCTCTTCAATTCTTGCAACTTGACTTGAGCGTCGGCTGCAAGTCTTGCTCAAAACAGTTTGTTGCAAAATACAACACCAACGAGTTTTTTCCCTGGGAAAAGATTCACAATGCCGTACGCCAATCAGCCTTCACTACACATTAGCGAACTCACCGAGGAAAATGTCAAGTTCCATATCGAAGATACTGACCTCAGGTATTTGTATTTTTGAAACAACAACAATCTCAGTTTGTATTTTCTTTATGTTGGTGACAGTGTGGCAAACTCGCTTCGCCGGGTGTTTATCGCTGAAACTCCCATCATGGCCATCGATTGGGTTCAGTTTGAAGCCAACTCGACCGTACTCTTTGACGAGTTCCTCGCCCATCGCCTCGGGTTGATCCCCCTCACCAGCGACGAGGTTGTCGACAAGATGCAGTACTCTCGAGACTGTACCTGCACGGATTTCTGCCCAGACTGCTCTGTCGAGTTTACCCTGGACGTCAAGTGCAAGGATGATATCACCCGCAACGTCACGACTGCCGATCTGAAGAGCTCGGACCCCCGAGTAGTTCCCATCACGTCGCGTCACAAAGAGGATGAAGCCACGGAGTACGGAGAGACTGACGGTTCGAATACTAGCTTACGCAAAATAATTCTTGAGATTAACTTTTTTTCTTCTGTAGACATCCTCATCGTTAAGTTACGTAAAGGACAGGAACTGAAACTTAGAGCCTACGCCAAGAAGGGTAATCAACGTTTCGTGCGTATGTACACGTAATCTTCAAATCCCTACTGTTAACAGGTTTTGGGAAAGAACATGCCAAATGGAACCCGACTGCCGGCGTTGCTTTCGAATATGATCCCGACAACCTTCTCCGTCACACTTTGTACCCGAAGCCCGAGGAGTGGCCCAAGAGTGAATATTCCGAAATTGAAGAGGAACAAAACACTATAAGTACGAAAAGCCAACATTTGGTCGTTTACTGTACACTGTCCATTACGACTTAAATAATGCCCATGATCTAAAAAAAAACTTTTCTGCTCCATAGGCCAACTCCCGTACAATCCCGACGCCAAGCCGAATAAGTTTTACGTAAACGTCGAGTCCTGCGGCGCGCTCCGTCCCGAGAATATCGTCCTCATGGGCATCGCAGCATTGAAGAAGAAACTCTCCGACCTTCAGACTCAGTTGAGCCACGAAGTCCAGAACGATGCGTTGGCCATCAATTAACATCGTTCCTCTTTCGAGTTTTCATGATCACAATACAAACAGCATCCATTTTTCTTACAATTTATTTCTTTTTTTTGGCTACATTGAAAAGGGGAGGAGTGGACGTTATTCGAGCACGTACACGTAGATGTGATGCCTTGCGCGTAGTAACATTTCAAGAAATCAAAACAAAATTCAAAACAATATCAACTCGCGTTATTAAAAAAAATACTCTTTTCCATCGATATTAGCTTCCGTTATTCTGTAAAATGGGCAAAATTCTCCGTCGAGAGAAAAGTGTGTTGCACGATTAACATATGCGTAACAGAAAGAGAGCGCAAACAAACAGTAAATTCTGCGGCTTTTACATCCACGATAGCAGCACTTCATCCCCACGTAAGATGAGGACACCCAGCTTATTTGTCCAAAGACGCACTTGGCCCATTTCCGACTCGATTAACATCAAAGTTGGGACGAGTTTAATTATCAACTTGGATCGAGTCGACTACTAAAAGGGGTGTTGAAACTCTATATCCAAATCGTTCTTCGGTCCGAGCCGACTCCACTCGACTCGGGCAGAAGTTGTTCGAAATCGCTACAAGAGAAAGGGGAGGGCCCGCTTCAACACTAAATAATCAAGATTTTTTGTTACTTTTTTCCGTAAGGCCGTTCTACCTTGTTAGTTGTTTTTAACTCTGTTCCTAAAAAAGACAGGATTCTACCCGGGAAAACACAAACTGAGAGATAGAGAGAGAGGAGAAAAGCGTTCTGTTTGTACAACAAAGTTAGAAACATTGAAAATGAGTTTCGTGGTCCGTAGCCGACTTTAAACGTAGACTTCAGGTTGGATTCTGAATAGCTTGTGATAAAAGTTCTTCCACGTGGCGACCGTCTTTGACGAACACACCCAGATGCCCGACGAGATGCCTACAATCAGCAGCATGACGTACTTCATCATGAACATGATGAACTCCGGCTTGGGATTGACCGGTGCTTGAGGGTAGCCGAATTTACCACCGACCGACTGCAGCGGGCAAGGGATCGCGTACTTCACCCACGACGGATCACGGCATTTCTCCTCTTGCCAACGAAGCATCCACGAATCGAAATTAGCCTTCAAATTTAACACAAATAAATATTAAGAATCTGAACTTCAAAAGGAATTAACTTTAAAAAACTAACCTGTTCATAAATGAGGCAACCGAGGACAACCAGAGCCGGAACGGTGTACATGAACGAGAAGACTCCAATGCGAAGCATGAATTTCTCCAGCTTGTCCGTCTTGGTACCTCCACTCTTCATGACGGTACGAACCTTAATTCAAGAAAATAATTAATGCAATAAATCATCATCAATTTAAATAAATTATATAATATTACAAAACATGTACAATATGGCGGAACATAAATAAAAAGTTACGAAACACCAAATTGTATCAAGACCAAAAACTCCAAAAATAAACAATATCGTAATAATTCAACAACAATGTGGTAGTTGATTATAGTTAAAGGTTTAAATTACTCTAAACAGAGAGATGAACCCAGCGGCCAGGAAGATGATTCCCAATAGGAGGAAGAGAGCCAAGGGAGCTAGGACGAATCCGCGAAGAGCTGTCATGTCCCAAACACCAACTGAGCACACTCCGCTCAACACGTCGCCTGAAATTAAACCAAAAAAACGTACAAAATTCAATTCGCAAAAAAAGCCAAAATTTGCACCTGATCGTCAGCATATGCTCAAATAAAAAAAGAAAAGAAAAATAACAAAGAAAAATGAAATTTACCTTCCACTTTGCCCATGGCCAGAATGGCAATAGTCAGGGCCGCAGGCAGGGCCCAAGTAGCCAGGTGGAAATAGTGCGAATTAGCTTCAATGGGTTCGTGTCCCCATTTAAGTCCCGCAGCTAGGAACCACGTCAAGGTGAGAACGACCCACCACAGATTGGCCGCCATTTGGAAGTAGTAGAGCAGCATAAACAGGATCGTGCACGATTCTCGTTTGGTTCCCTGATTTGTCAACACAAATACACGAATTTGAGTTCAACGGTTATTTCCACAAAATCATAACAAATAAATTCATTTTTATGATTTGCGGAAAAAGAAATCTTGTCTAATCATTTAAAAGTCTAAAGATAACAATTTATTTTTATATTTCACTGGCTAAAGGTACGACAATCACTCAAAAGAGTACAGGGGTCATTTTGCTGAGAGGGTTTTTCTGAATACAGAAGGACCAATTACCTGAGTTATGGTGGAAACCATGTCGTTCTTGGCTACCGTGTAATCAGCCGGCGGGTCAAAGGGCGAATTACAGGCGATCGAGTCTCCCATACTGTAGCCGATGATGTAGGCCACCGCCACCATGAAATAGCACACCGAGAGAAAAACAACCGGTCGTTCCGGGTAGCGGAAGCGCCGAACATCCATAATGAAGGTCACCACCTTTTTGCCATCACCAATACAAAAGGATTCATTAGTTGCACTTTCCATTAGTCACAATGAATCCATCTTCATTTCACTACAATGGTTGACATCAACGCTTTTCATATAGCAAGGTTGAAACTTGATTTCATCCATGTAAAAGTCAAGATATCAAGTTAATGAACTTTAAATTTGCTAGTTACCGTAAACAAACATGAAATCATGCAGAAGACGGCCCACGCGAAGATCCACGTCCTGGCAAACTTGCGCTCGTCCTCCGAGAAGAACATTCCCTTGCACGGCGCTCCGCAGTCATCGTGGTTCTTGCCGCCAATCCTCAGCGTGTAGTCGAGCCCTTTGGGAACCTTGAACTGCGCGGGACAGATGAAGCCGTGATCTCGAGCCCAGGATCCGTTCGAGGCAGTGAATCCTGGACGGTAACCGTTGTTACTCCACTGAGGCGGGAAACCCCCGCCGCGTGTTGGAGGGTTGATGGCAAACTCGTTTTGCGGGATCTGCGGGAATCCTGGCAGGTTCGCTCCTGTAATCACTGCGAAATAAACATTAATGCCTTGGTTACCAACACTATGGTAAAAATAATACTACCTGGGTATTTCTGATTCGGGTACCTGGCCCCGAAGCCGGTTGGATCGTGCTGATTGAGGTGAGATTCAGTGTTATTCTCCCCGACACATAAGCCGCCCACGTCGGGAAATTTGGAGCACTCGAGACTCTCAGGCCACTGGAAGCCGAACTTGTTCATGAGACCCTCGCAGCCCGAACGAGCCGACATGCAGAGGGACTTGCATGGCGGGATGGGCTTGTCGAGAACGGTACACACAGGTGCGTACATGGAACACAGGAACATCTGCAGGTCGGGACTGCATTTCACTTTGACCAGCGGGAAGAACTGGTGCACCTCGAGGCCGGCGTCTTCCTGCTTCTGGTGGTTCAGCAAGTTGGGCATGATGGTTTCATTGTACTGAATGTCTTTACACAGCGGGATGGTGATGGGCTCGCAGCGGCCGTGATGAGGTAGACTGTCCTTGTCCGAAATGGTGGCGCTCGCAACCCAAACGAGAGTCGTGACGCATAACAAGAAGCGAGAAGCCATTCTTGGCGTTTTACCTCGTGCAACGAAATCGGAACTTTGTAAGAAACGAACGAGGGGACCAAGAAGAAAAAGAAGGAAAAAAAACACAATATTGCTCGAGGCTATGGCGGGGCAACGACTGACCTGATGCTCCTTTCAATAACAGTTAAAATGAACATTTCACAAAGTTTTGAACGGGTAACATTTCCCTGGCAAGAAACCAAGTCAAACAATGTTAGTGGCAATGTACTCTGACATTAGAATCCAATAAATGTCACTGTTTCAACGACAAATTCCACAAGCTCATGGGCCGTCGCCTCGAAACAAAGCTATTCTGATCGGTATCGATACTTGTAATCAATCGATATCTTATTATTTATGAGTATTTTTGCTTAAAACATGGTCCAATGGATTAGTTTAAAAAAAAACAAAGTTAAAAAGAAACACATTTATTTTAGCTACATAAACCTAAACTTAAATCAAATGAAACTGATTTTGAAAATAAAGCTGTTCTAATCGGTATCGATACTTAAGTTTGCGATCAATCGGTATCTTAACATTTCCTAATATTTTGTCTTTTACACAACTCAGCCAATTACTTAAATTCAAATTTAATTGAACATCTTAATTCGTTCTAATCAGCCTTAATGATACTGACATAAAATCTAGACAAATAAAAAAGAATTAACAGTTCGCATTTTTCCCACTAGGTGGCGCTAAACGCTTACTTTGTTTACATATTACAGCACGCGAGTAAACACTTCCTCATCCTACATTCACATTTCACAAGACAGCGTACATTTGAATAATACATACGAACCTCGATATCTAGATCAGATTACAATGTAGGATTAACAACAAAGGCTGCGCGTTAGTTACACTGATGTTTATGTAATACCATAAGGAACAACAACGAAGTTCTTGGTGTGATAAGAGCATCGACGACCATACAATTGCTTCGCGGTTTTAAAAATTTGTCTCGTAATTTTTTTCAGTTGAACCGGAAATATGGAACGCACAATCACAACAGGGATTTCGAAGAAACTACGGTAATTATCCACTGTTTCTATGAATCCCCTACAGCGCGGATCAAACAACTACTGAGACTGAGATCACCTCATTATCAATGAAAAACCGAATGGATTTCACTTATTACGTCGTAAAAAAGTAGGTGAACTACACAACAGATAATCTGTGAGTCAATCCTGACATTTTCACTGGTATTTTTTGGCAATGGCTTCTGGAATCTGGAATGTTTTGCTTGAAACTTATTGCAATACACACAAGAATAGGTTGAGGAAAAGGACAAAACATTGCACAAGCCTCCACTTTCACTATTATTGACCCTTTGCACAAAAGGAACGTCCTTTGCCTTTGAGACCATAAATCACACACGAAAAGCGCGCAGTTTCGAATCATTTTCTACAAAAATAGAAGGAAAATGGCGACTCTCTGGTCTTTTTAATGAGTTCAAAGCCCTCCATGTGGAAAAAGAAGTCGGATTATTTTGGGGAATAGTTTGGAAATGTTGCGCAGTTGCAACCTTCAGAAATTCTAGAGGAATTGCGAAATCGTCGTGTAGCCGTGTTTCAAATTGTTAAAAATAAATAGGCGGCCAGTGTATTGTCAGCTCCCAAACGGCCTCAGAACCTCACTTCTATCTAACTATCTATATGTCTATCTGTCTATCGGTCTATCTGTCTATCTGTCTATCTGTCTATCTGTCTGTCTATCTATCTATCTATCTATCTATCTATCTATCTATCTATCTATCTATCTATCTATCTATCTATCTATCTATCTATCTATCTATCTATCTATCTATATGTCTTGCCAACTTATATATCTATGTATATATATCTACCTATCTATCTATCTACCAATCTGTCTATCCATCCATCCATATCTATTTATCTTTCTATTTATCTGTCTATCTACTTGCCTATCTATCTATCTATCTGTCTATCTCTCTATCCATCTGTCTATCTATCTATCTAGTTATCTATATATCTATTTATTTATCCATCCATCTAGATGTGTTATCAACTTATCTATCTTATCTGTCTATTTATATACTTACCTATCTATCTCTCTATCTATCTATACCTATCCATTTACTGTACCTATCTGCGAGCGACAATATGCAGCCGGGCAAGTCACTGAACTCTCTCGTTGTAATTTATATAATAGTAAACGCATAATTTAAAACAAGAAGATAAACAAGGTCGTTAAATATTTAATGAGTCAATTAATGTAAACGTTATATATATATTTGGATAGAAATAAGTATGGTCTGACAAATGATGAAAAGTCACTGAACTCGGATATAATGTCGCATTTAAAGATACACTTAACCTGAGTTGTTCAGTTGATACTGAATCAATTAGTTTAAAGGGTTTAAGGATCCCCGTGAAAAAATCAGCAGGTTTACCAGCAGTTCAATCAGCTCCGGTTCCAGTCTGATTGCATGCTGATGGCGGCAAGGAACTGCTGAAACTGGCGATGTTCGCCCAAATCCAGTAGGTAGAAGGATATAGCAGCAGGTCATTCAGTAGGTCTCCGACCTATGCTGGTTTTTGCAGTGGGAGATTATTATATTTAGACAGTTGCGCAATATCTCACTGCAGTTTCTTGAGCTTTTCAAATCTCTTGTCAGTCGCACGTCATTTGTTTGAATCTTGAGCGTCGGGCAAAAAAAAGGCATCTGACGAATGAAGTGATTAACCATGTGTTGAAAACTGCTGACTCGTTTTTCTCTCCCTCACTTTGTTCATATCAGAAAATGTAATTTCGTAGTAATTGTATTAAACTCGATGATAGATTAACTTGAATTACGTCATAAATGCCGAGGTTTGAATCTTAATTCGACGGTGTGAAACCTGCGGTTAACTGTACGATGTGGTCACGTGACCCGAGCCTTTCGTTGTTGTTCGTTTAAAGTCACGTGGTCAAGTCTGAAATAATATAAACTCTGAATCATTAGAGGCCATTTAAAAAACAGATGCCGTTGTTATAAACTTTTTTGGCTGGCGGATAAAGAACTCGGCGGTCTTGTATTATGAAGATATGGAAACTGATAATACGAAGGTTATCTTAATCTTTTAGAAGGCACGGCATTAAACGGGAGCGATATATACACGCCCTGAGTTCATGTGTGGTTATGATAAAAACACCATATTAATAATAGGAAATTTTGTAACTATGTGATTACTAAATGAATAAAACGTGTTATACTCTGAGATTTTTACCTCGTCTTTAGTCCAGGCAGAAGAAATGGATCGCCTTGAAGAGAATATTACGTATTTATGTATGTTTTGTAGTGTGTAGCTGTGTATCTATCTATCTATCTAACTATCTATCCGTCTGTCTATCTGTCTATCTATCTGTCTATCTATCCATCTATCTGTTCTGTCAACCTATCTATTTACCTATTTATCTATCCATCTGTTCTGTCTATCTGTCTGTCTATTTGTCGATCTGTCTATCTGTATATCTGCCTGCCTGTCTATCTATCTATCTATCTGTCTATACTACGTATGTATATAGCTGTGTATCTATGTATCTATGTAAGAATCGATCTAGCCATCCATCTATCTATGTATCTATCTGTCTGTTCTGTCAACCTATCTAATTACCTATTTATCTATCCATCCATTTATATGTCTTATCAACTTATCTATCTATCTACTTACCTATCTACCTATCTACCTATCTACCTATCTATCTGCCTATCTATCTAACTATCTAACTATCTATCTATCGATGTATCTATCCATCTATCTATCTATGTATCTATCCATCTATTTATCTTCGTATCCATCAGAATGTGGATACGTTTGTCCAATTTTGTCGTATTATTTGTTAATCGTAAAATAGATAGTTAGCTTGTTTGACTGTTTGTTTGATAGCCACTTTGCATGAGTGTTTCTCTCTTTCTTAGTTTGTTTGCTGTTTTGCTTGTTTATTCAGTATGTTAGTGCAGGCTCGTGTTTCTTTCTTGTTCTCTCTTGGTTTGTTTGTTTGTTGTTACTTTGTATGTTTGTTTATATTTTTGTTGGTTTGTNCTGATTACTATAAAATTCTTATTATTCACCTTAAAAAAATTCAAAAAAGGTAATTATCTATTTTTATTATTTGTGTAAAAAATATTAGTTAGTTGTAATAATTAAATACGAACTAAATTTAACTAACTACCAGTGCATTCCTGAATTTTTATTTCAAACACATGACTTGTCTATTTTTTATTATTTATCCGAGTAATCATAACTAATTAGTTGTAGTAATTGAAAATACGGATTAAAGTTAAATACTAATTAGTAGAAAGATAATTAGTTTTTTGTTGCAGGAAAAAAGCGAAGAGAAAGACGGTCGCATCGTAACCGAGACTACGCGTCACGAGCACCACGAGGAGTTCGACGACGAAGAAGTCCCCGACGACGAGCCCCATTCAGAGACGTCTTCGGTGCACGAAATCACGAAAGAAACCAAGAAGAATTACACTAACATCAAAGACGATGATCAGGTGCGCACCATTTAGTTTAATTCGCCTCTTTCGAACGTAATCGTGTGTACGAAAACATCTAAATATGATCATCATTTTAATTATTTTCAACTTTTACCCCCAATTTTTTAAGTGCTGTAACTATAATGTTGTTATCTTTAATTACAATCAATTTATTTTAATTATATGTTTATGAAATGAAATTACTATCACTAATTTTAACATAATTTTACTATTGCTGTTAGTTTCAAGTACTAAAACTATGTTATTATCTTTTTATCATTGCCATTTTCGCTGTTGTTGTTTGTTGTTATCTTTAATGACAATCAGTTTAATTTTTTTTCCTTGTTCTCATGACTTTGTAGGTCGAGTATTTGTTAGTGCCCCCCGATGGGAAATTCTCCGACGCTGTGAAACTTGGCCAAGGACTGCATTTAACATCCGAAGTGATACAGCACGATCGCCAGGGAGAACCCGTCACTGAGGCTGGGGACAAGGAATGGGAAAGTCTGTCGGCCCGCATCCGCAAGAACCGCGAGGCGCTCAACAACCGTAAGACCCGAGAAATCTCCGCAGTTCAGCAGACGACTCCAGCCAAGAGAGAACCTTCGCCGGAGAGAAAGGACGCTCTAACGAAAGAACCTCTCGATTTGGAAGCCGAAGAAGAGACGCGCAAACTCGAAACTTCTCGCTGGTTGGAGAGCCACTTCGGCAGCGAGTCCTCTCGTAGCTCGCACAACGATCCGGACAATTACCGCGACAACGACTTTGACAACAAGATGCCCAGCCAGGTATCCAGCGGCGGAATCAGCGTCACCATGACATCGGCGCCGAAGTTCCAGTCATCCGGTTACGATGAAATCGATTCCATGGCTGCTCCGCCGCCCCCGCCACCTCCGCCGATGCCTACCAACGAACCTCTTAGCCGGTCAAGAGCTTTCTCGCCCCCGTCTAATGAGAATATCAAGTCGAATAACAGCTCTGTTAAGGGCACGGGTAAAGTCATCACATCCGGACGTTACGCCGGATACTCGGATCGGGTCCAGGTGCTTCCCGTTGGGCCCGGGAAAACGTTCTTCAATAATTCTGGATCGACTCCTCCACAGAGTCCCATCTACAAGAGTGGCAGCTTTATGAACGGGAACAATAGCTCGACTTATGAAAGTCCGGTTCCGCCTAAAGAAACCTGGAAGAGTTCGACGTCGAAAATCAACCAGCAGGACGGCGATATCTACACCGCTCCAGTGAAGAGATCCACTTCGTTTAACAGCGCGGCCAAACCGGTGGTGCCGCCTTGGAAGAAAACCGAGGAAACTTCTTCGACGCCCAACAACGCCCGCGATTCAATTAAGGGCGTGACTTCCCTGCCGAGAACCACGTCAATGCGGGAAGAGTACCGCCATTCATTCAATGAGGTCAAAGAGGACAAACCCGTCTTGAAAAACATCCGTCAGTGGCCTCCGCCCAAACTCGATGATGAAGTCGAGGATAACGAGCCGAAAAGCTGGAAATATCAACCCAAGGCCACGGTCGTCCGCTTGGGACCTCAAAACGATGACGAGGAGGAACCTGTCCATCGCCGGAAGACCTTCTACACGGGCAACAACAGCTTCACAGCAGCT
>JAIQCU010001433.1:0-22606 GCA_022114935.1 Leptestheria dahalacensis
TATCTATCTATCTATCTATCTATCTATCTATCTATCTATCTATCTATCTATCTATCTATCTATCTATCTATCTATCTATTGATCTAGTTACTTATCTAACTACCTATCGGTCTATCTACTATCTCTATCTGTTTATCTATTTAAGCATTTATCTAGCTATGGCGTGCCTGTAAAACGGAACGAGACTAACGGTTATACGAACACTAAATAAGAGACTGTAGCGTACGAAATCAAGTTAAATAAATCTATATAATCACAGACAGCAGACTGTAAACTTAAACATTGGAACTACAATTAAGTATCGAAATCTACTCAATATAAAATTCTCAACCTAATCAGAATAAGTATTCAGCAGCATTTCGTAGATAAAACAGAAACTAAACGAACAAGTTAGTGGAAACACTGGGAGCTACCGGAGTATCGATATCTCCGTAAGAATCGATTCACAGTTAAGTATCGATACATAAAACACTCCCAACCAAATCAGTATACATATTCAGCGACATTACTATAATACTGCTTGAAATTAAAACATAAATTAAAAAAGGATAAGTTAGTGGAAACACTGGGGAGCTTGATCCGATATTTGTACGTCTGTCGACGCCTGTCAGCCTCATCGGGGGCCGTTCTATATTTTTCTTCCACACCTTCTGGCCGAGTGAGAAAACTACTCTACCGACGTTGCAAAGATCAGGTCACACGTTAGGTCAACAATGTCAGCACCAGCTCGACTTGTCACTGGGAAATCGCCGCGCACTATTTTTAAAAGCATGAATCAACTTGCCGCTGTTTGCGTTTCAAACCCCGTACCGGTATACAGGCGTAAATTATATTTTACTCACTTAATTCTATGGATGGTTAGTTCAAAGAATCTTGTTTTAGTTAGAATCATAAAAATCTACGTTGATAGTTGGATCAGTGTGTTAAGTTGACTTAAGTCTTTAAAGTATTAGGCTTGTTTGTTGCTTACGATGGTCGTCTGCTGGCATCAATTGACGTCAACTGATGGCATCCTTTGACGTTTTCAAAACGTTCTGCACCTGCCGTCACTTGAGAAATTACACCCCTGTCGCCGGCGGAAATATTGAAATGAATTACCCACATGATCTCGTGCTGTTCCAAGAGGTGTCCCCTTTGCGTGACAACTGACATCAATCGACGCGTCAGTTGACATTAGATATTAGGTAGAAGAGTAGATGGATGGATAGATAGACAGATAAAAGTTAGATTGATTGGTAGTTGGGTAGACAGATAAATAAATTGATGGATGGACGATGGAAAGATAGATAATACATAGGTAGATAGGTAGATGGACAGACAGTCAGACAGTCAGACAGACAGATAGATAGATAGATAGGTATATAGATAGATAGATAGAGAGATGGGTAGATGTAGATACGTAGAGATAGATGGATAGATTAGATGGGTGGATAGCTAGACAGATAAAAGTTAGATCGATTGGTAGTTAGGTAGATAGATAGATAGATTGATTGTTGGATGATGGATAGATAGATAGATAACAGACAGATAGATAGGTAGATACATAGACAGACAGACAGACAGACAAGCAGACAGACAAGCAGACAGACAGCCAGACAGGTAGGTAGATAGATAGATAGATAGATGGATATATAGAAAGAAAGATAGATATATAGATAGATATAGGTACGTAGAGATATAGATGGATAGATTAGATGGGCGGATAGCTAGACAAATAAAAGTTAGATCGATTGATAGATAGGTAGACAGATAGATAGATAGATTGATGGATAGATAAACAGATAGATAGATAAATAGACAGATAGATAGGTACATAGACAGACACAAGTAAGTCAACAGTTGGGTTTGATATCGAAACTTGGCTCTTATTAACGCCTGGTTATATCTTACCTGGTTATCTTTACACACATTCAGGTCAGTGAATGTCAATTATACCACCGATTCGAGGTTAATTTACACCTAATGAAAATTTTCGCGGTTATATACTTGTAATAAATTCTATAATTATCCTTTAATAAAATTCTTAATAGTGCGTGTTTATTGACGCTACGGAATTCGCATTAAGTGAGAGAGAAGTGTTTACGGAGTCATGAGTTGACGTCAACTGACGCCGCTGAAATGGACCGCGCCGCCGGTATATGAAGAGGTGTTTATTGTTGAGTCAGCGTAAACAAAAGGATAGAGGGATTCTTCCGCTCTTGTTTGAAAAGTAGTGGCAAGCGGGCTCGAAAGTGTAAAGTGGAACATCTTGGAACATCTTGGAACAATTTGGAACATTGTGGAACGATGTTGAGCTAATTGGAACCATGCGGAACTGTGTGGGGCCATGTGGAACGAAGTAAAACTAGGAAAAAAGTACAGATATCAGAGTGTGGAACAAGGTGGAACAAGGTAGAACAAGTTGGAACAACGTGGAACAATGTGGAATGGAGTGATGTGGAGCAAGGTGGAACAAGTTGGAGCAAGGTAGAACAAGTTGGAACAACGTGGAACAATGTGGAATGGAGTGATGTGGAGCAAGGTGGAGCAAGGTGGAGCAAAGTGGAGCAAGGTGGAGCAACGTGGAATGGAGCGATGTGGGGCAAGGTGGAGCAAGGTGGAGCAAGGTGGAACAAGTTGGAACAACGTGGAATGGAGCGATGTGGAGCAAGGTGGAGCAAGGTGGAACAACGTGTGGCAAGGGGGAACAACGTGGGGCAAGGTGGAACAACGTGGAGCAAGGTGGAGCAAGGTGGAGCAAGGTGAAACAATGCGGAATAAAATCCATGGAACGTGCCTGTCATGGCAGTGTGTAACGCGAAATAGATTGATGTTGGAACGTAAGTGGAAGTATTAAGCCATAGTGGAACTAGAATGGAATTATATATAAAAAATTTGGAACTCGCAGTACTCTGATGGAACATGGTGGAATTTGAGTGGTATGAAAATAATCAGTCATGTGGAGCATAGTGGAATCAAGATGGATTTATGTTGGAACTTGATGGAACATAAGAAAACATTGTGGAACATAGTGGAACTAAAAATTATTATCTTGTGGAACAGTTTGGAGCATACTGGAATTCTATGGAATTTGTTGAAGAATTCCACGTACATTTATGGAACAAAACTGGATGTGGAATCGAGTGGAACATGAAACGATTGTGGATTTGAAGTGGAACGGTACCTCAGTGGAACATTGCGTGGAGCATATAGTATGGAACTTACAGGAGCTTCGTAAGAGCGTAGTGGAATTAGAGTTCAGGAAGGTGGAATCTAATGGAACAACAAAGGATCAAATAGAACCTGGATTTCACTTTTTCAGTTTCAATTAGTTCAAATTACCGCTTTGGAAATTAATGTAATAATGTTTAAGTTAAATGACGTTCTTAGAAAAACAATCAGGCTAATTTTTAAGTATAATTATCGAAATGCGATATTAATTTTCAAATAATTATGAATTATGATAACAAATAAAAAAGACGTCTAAGACATATATCAATTAATCTAAATTTGAAATGGCTACAGACTAATTTGAATTACATTAAAATTTTGTATCAAGTTTCAGGGAACTGATATCCCATTCGACATGTTGATTACGCTTAACATTGTGCAATAGAGTTTAGCAACATGTTTTATGAAGTATAGAGTGCTCTAGCTTTACTAACATTGGTTAATAAGCTACTTCATGAGAAGATATTCTCATGTCACTGACATGTCCTTCCTTACAACAGAAACTGTATGCACAAAGCCACGAGGTGCAACTGAACGCCTCGGTTGACATTAGATAAACAGATAAATGGATGGATGGTTGTTCAGATGGACAGACGGATGGATAGATAGACAGACAGAAAGATTAAATGGATCGATCGGTAGATAGATGGATAGATGGATATATAGATAGATAGATGATAGATAGACAGACAGTCAGATAGATAGATAGATAGACATATAGCTAGATAGATAGACAGTCAGAAAAACAGATAGATAGATAGATAGATAGAGAGATAGATAGATAGATAGATAGATAGAGATAGATAGACAGATAGACAGATAGATAGATAGATAGATAGACAGATAGACAGATAGATAGATAGATAGATAGATAGATAGATAGATAGATAGATAGATAGATAGATAGATAGATAGATAGATAGATAGATNAAAACTCTTAAAAGCAAGAGAACTGGGGTAGGGGCAAACGAAGGTAAATAAATTAGGTAAAGGAAGAGAAGGCAAAAAATAGAAAGATAGAAAATCAGGCTGATGTCCGCAACAGGTGTAAGATAGGTAAATAGACAGATAGACAAATAAACAGATAGATAGATAGAGAGAGAGAGATAGGTGTAAGATAGGTAGATAGACAGATAGACAAATAAACAGATAGATAGATAGAGAGAGAGAGATAGGTAGACAGATAGATAGATAGATAGATAGACAGATAGATAGATAGACAGATAGATAGATAGATAGATAGATAGATAGATTGGGAAAAAGTTGACATTTCAAAAAGTCAACTTGTTCGGTGAATGTTCATGCCATTCGATCTATCTCTCGTGTAAACTTTTGTCCATTAGGCGGATAGATTGACAATAGATAGATGGGTAGATAGTTACACACATATACATACATAGACAGTAGACAAGTAAATAGTTCAAACAGGTAGAGACATCATGTAATGCAATACCAATCTTTAGTTAACCAATTCCGTATTGTCGACCATCTGTGTAGAAATCGATATTCCAACAACTCAACCTGTACGGTAAATACATGTTCTCGAGTTTTTACACTTCCATTCGTTTGCCATATGTAAAGTTGTATATAACCAATTAGAAACGGCCATTTAACCCAACCTGTTAAAACCTGTTTAAACTTAACTTAATCTAACCTGCTTAACCATTTAGAAACGACAGGTTTGAGAAAGGCCGGTTGGAAAAGGGCGTGTGTTTTTGCACGATATGCGGACATATTTTCAGTGGGGGTTTCTCTTATGTGTTGGTCGGACATGCGACTTGTACGAACCGGGCAAAAGTGACCACCAATTAAGGTGTAGGCGTTTAGAAACGCGCGCTTTGGTCCCTTACACTTTATCAATGAAGCCCATCGCCTTTTACGACAGCAGCCATTTTGGCCGTACTTATTGTGTCAACACGCGCGCGCTCCTCTTTTACTTTATGTACAAGACATTCCTTCTTGGTTTACGACAACTGGTGCTTTTAACAAGTTGATGACATGCTATCATCAATTTTAAACTGCTCCACTTTTTGGACGGGTCTTTCTATCAACTTCAATGTGACTGCGTTCTGTGTGTCTATTTGTCTATGAGTATCGAAGTGTATTTATTGGTCTATATATATGTCTGTCTGTCTATCTGTCTATCTATCTATATATATCTAGCTGTCTTTCTACCTGTCTATCTATCTGTCTATCTATCTGTCTATCTATTCTATCTATCTATCTATCTATCTATCTATCTATCTATCTATCTATGCATCTATCTGTCTATCTGTCTATCTATCTATCTATCTATTCTATCTATCTATCTATCTATCTATCTATCTGTCTGTCTATCTATCTGTCTATCTGTCTATCTATCTATCTGTCTATCTATTCTATCTATCTATCTATCTATCTATCTATCTGTCTATCTATCTATTCTATCTATCTATCTATCTATCTATCTGTCTATCTATCCATCTATCTATCTATTCTATCTGTCTATCTATCTATCTATCTATCTACCCATCTGTGTATCTATCTATGTAAGCTTGGTAGTTCTCATATTCAACCTTACATAATTATCATGGTATCACGATTTCTTTGGTTTCATTAGCTAACATTTAGCTAACAGACATAAGCTACAACCAAAGTAACCAGTTAAACTACATGAACTATTTTCACAATTTTTTTGAATTTATCTCGCATTTATAACGTTTAATTCATGAACGATTCTATAAAATAATTTTAAAAACTTAACTCGTAACATATGTACAAGCGATCCTAATAACCCCAATGATTACACATCACATCAGCAATACAAGGTTAAGTACGACATCACAGGTTATACATCAACATCCTAACATCGGTTAAACTTTAAAGTTAACAACATCCAGTTACACAGGTATCAAATATAATCCGCCAAACAAATTTACATATCTAAGATCCTGGAACACGTGTGTGCAGCTGCTCATATGTGCGACTCACACATTCTCCTATATGGAAGACAACACCGGTCTTGAAAAAAAAACATGGGAGGGAGGGGGGGACCGGGCCCCGCTCTCTTTTCGGTCGAGAAAACCAAGTTGATTGCATTCCCACGCTGCGATTTACCGCGCTTTTGTCCAGCGCCGCGGCGTCGCTGGAACCTTCCCGTGGGATCCAGAGCGTCTCGACGCTGTGATCTGATTTTTATAATTTTCCCCCCTCCCATCTTTACAATGAATGAATGAATGAATGAATGAGAATATAGGGTACGGTGTTATACTCGCTTGAATCGAGGGGAGCGATTGAAGATCAACTTTAGCTCCTTCACCTCCCCTTATGCTCAGTCTCTCACTCTCTGTCGAGTTTTTATCATCGAGGTTGGATATTGTATTTAAAGAGGAATGATATATGAAGGGTATTACCAGTTTGAGAAAAAAGGCAACCCTTTTGAAGAATGCGTAATAAAGAGTACAGCCCTGATTTGATTTTATTTTTCGGTATTGAACCCTATTAGCGAGTTCCCACGACAAGACATCTGCGCGGATCTCCTTGAGAGCGTGCAGCTGCTGGCTGCAACACCTTGAAGATGATTTTTTAGTTCTTTTATTGTAAAATTTCAAGTAATTTCTGTAATGCTTTGTTTGTATAAAAGAATATTAGCTGATATCGATATTATATGGATGATTTACCATGATACTGAAACGATAAGCTATAAAGCCGCCATTTTGAGCGCAGGTGACTAAATAGACGAATATGCATCTCCTTGATTGGTATTTAGATGGTTAGTTATTATTTCCATCTCTATGGGAAATGCGTTAATTAAAATAACTATAACATATCGAGTCGCCATTTTGAGCGCAGCTGAAATATTTCAATCTCTCTGACCCTCACGTGATTCGAACTATCATTATTTCTGGTAATATATTTGGTAAGTAGAAAAATTGTAACTCGGAGACGCCATTTTGAGCGCAGGTGACTAAATAGACGGAATATGTGTCTCCTTGATTGGTATATAAATGGTTAGTATTATTTCAATCTCTATGGGAAATGCGTTAATTAAAATAACTATAACATATCGAGTCGCCATTTTGAGCGCAGCTGAAATATTTCAATCTCTCTGGCCCTCACGTGATTCGAACTATCATTATTTCTGGTAATGTATTTGGTAAGTAGAAAAATTGTAACTCGGAGACGCCATTTTGAGCGCAGGTGACTGTTTAAACGATATTTTGCCTGTTTGATTTTATGTCATTTGTCCAGTTGTATTGTTGAATCCATTAAAGTGTAACTATTTTATTTGATTAAGTTTGAAGTTATGAGTAGCCATTTTGAGCGCAAGTGACGAAATATTTGCTTTTCAAATGTACCAGACTGTTACTATAGTTGGACCAATAAAGATCTAATGAATGAATTCTAGCATATAGAGCCGCCATTTTGAGCGCAGGCAACTGTTTGAACAATATATTGCCTGCTTGGTTGTTAGTTGACCAATTGCGCTGTTAGTATAACTATTTCATTTGAACTAACTAACAGATAGATCGATAGATAGACAGACAGACAGACAGATAGAAAGATAGATAGATAGATAGATAGATAGATATATAGATAGAATGATAGATAGTAGATGGATAGATAGATAGATAGATTGATTGATAGATGGATAGACAGATAGGTAGATAGATAGATAGATAGACAGATAGATAGATTGATATAGAGACAGACAGACAGACAGACATAAAGATAGGTGCTTAGAGTCGCTAATAACGTTACTAATAAAACTTATGATCCCGAATCATGCGACTTAATTTCATGCTATTCAGCTGTAATCTGTAAACTACAGGTCTTAGGTTACAACTGCATATATGCCTTTTAGACATGTGCGCATTGAACACAAAACGGATTTACGGGAGGAAAAACAGGTTTTTCTCCACACACACAAAAAAAATTCCGGGATAACGTTTTCAAGAAAAAAATACTGAAATGGAAAAAGTGGGGGTCCATATATATACGTGTCGGATTTTCTACTCCGATATATTATGTACTAGGCATCCGCATGATGCATTCTTATAGAGTATAATAACAATAGATCGGCTTACCCATGAGCCACTATAAGGTTTGTGTTACTTGCACTTTGGGTTTGGCTATAGAAAAGCATTTCCGGTTCACCTACTCGTCCCTTTTCATTTAGCGGACCTGGCAGCGACGAGGAATTAAAACTTGAAACCGCTGCTCTCAGCTTGAACACTATAGGACAGAGTGAACGTTTTTCCAAGTTTTTTCCCCCCTTCCTTCCTTCTTCTCTTTCATCTTTTATCTTTTAAGGATAGCCAACAGTTGGATAGAGAGATAGATAGGTAGAGAGAGAGAGAGAAAGAGGAGCTTTCCGTAGCATAAGAAGTTTGTACACCGGAAAACGGACAGCAGGACGCTTTTTGCGATATCCTTCTTTTTGTACTTTTCTAGGTTTTTTTCTCCTCTTTTTTTGAGGATTGAGATACAACGGACTTGGATAATGTTTATTTTAAGAATGGGTATGGATACTATAGGAATACTAGAATCATAGAGATATATATACAGTCACAATGGTGGAGTGTAGTGTGGATTTATGACGTATACGTAAATTCATCATCATTGTTCCGATTATAGATGTTTGTCTATGTGAATGTTATGTGATAGATAGATATATAGATAGATAGATAGATATATGGACGGATAGATTGACAGACAGACAGACTGACAGATAGATTTGATAGTTAGACAAACAGATAGATAGATAGATAGACAGATACACAGATAGATAGATAAGATAGATAGACAGATAGATAGACAGATAGATAGACAGATAGATAATCAGACAGACTGGACAGACATATAGATAGATAGATAGATAGATAGATAGATAGGTAGATAGACATATGGATAGAAGCACAGATACAGACACATATAGACAACTACAAATAACAGATCCATCGTCAAATTCACTTATACAAAGCAAACGGGATTTTAATCTCTCGTCTGCTGCGTAACCTGACTATTACAAGCACAGTCCAGCCAGCAGGACACAAGACGCTCTATTAAGCAGACTAGCCGCATACCTGTGTCTTGCACACCATATAAGCGCTGACCATAGCATATACAATACTATCTGATCTCTTGTACTTGTACGTATGTACTTTATACACATTGGATTTTGTGAAAGTATGCACTGTATACAACAGCCCGCCCGTCCGCCCCACAGCCGGGGTTTTGAAACTGGATGCTCAACAAGCTCAAGAATGCAGCGTGGTCAATTGAACCTGTCAACGGACAGATATTTTGTCACACACGAGGGGCTGTAACTTCCGAAGTGATGGGGACCCCGGCCCTGGTGAAATTACTGACCCCCGTACATACTTACAACGGACTGTGTGCATACGAACCCCTTGAAAAACGAATTGAACCATTCTGAACTCTTTGACGCGGGCTCACAACAGCAACCTTTTGAAAAAGTAACTTGTTCTTCACTTTTGTACTTGTTGTGTAGATAAGGCTCCTTTTTTGAAGAGCCATTTTACCCGCATTCTTTCACAGAGAGCCCGATGTGCGGGTTCTTTGGAATGTTTTAAGTGTTCTACTTAAGATGAGTCTGCAGGAGACTGTACAGAATGTATACAGTCACTCATTGATTTGATTATACATCTATAGCCCGCGGAGCAGAGATAGATAAATATATGGAAAGATAGATACATAGTTAGATAGATTGATAGATTGATAGATAGATAGATATATAGATAGATAGATAGATATAGACTGAATGCTAGATTGACCGAACGATCCATCGATGGATAGACAGACAGATAGATAGATAGATTGATAGATAGATACATAGATATGGACTGAATGATAGATTGATCGATCGATCCATCGATAGATAGAGTATATAGATATATAGATAGATAGATAGACAGACAGACAGACAGACAGATAGAGAGGCTGACTGATAGATACCGATCCATCGATAGATAGATAGATAGACAGACAGACTGACTGATAGATATCGATCCATCGATAGACAGACAGACAGACAGACAGATAGACGGACAGAGAGAGAGACTGACATACTGACAGACTGACAAATAGATTTGATAGTTAGATAGTTAGATAGTCAAATAGATTATTGAAGTGCTCTATTTAAGTTAAGTTTGATGCATATATGTATATAATAATAATGTATACAGTTCACTCATTGATGTGATTAAAGGTATAGCCCGCGGAGCAGAGATATATATGTGCACATGGATTTGCATATCGCATGTGTGATTAGTTGTCTCATTAAAAGAACATTATACAAAATACGGCAAAAAGAAGCATCTTCCTCGTGCTATGTTAGTTTTGAAAAATAAATATTTCTTATTTCTATCCGGCCAGTTTGTCTTTCATTCATCTATTTGTCTTCTCGGTCTATGATTATAGAGGACGATTGATCATTTGTGACGGGAAACAAGTCGTGTACTTGCCTCAAATGAACTTGATACACGTTCTCCCTACCACGTGTGTGACTCACAAGATGGATTCCAGGAACGAAACCAATATTTACAAAAAGATCTTTAAAAAAATTAACGTCAGGTGAATTTTGAATCTTTTTGCATGGCGCTTTCACTAACATTCCAAAGTTCAACTTTAAGGTCATAGGCATTTATAGGACGTTCATTATTGAGTATTAAAATAGCATGATATATACATAGTTTATCCGGAGATTGATTAGATCAGAGCACTCCATAGGGCGTCTGCGTTTTCAAGTGTCCGCCATCTTGGCGGTTTTACTTGTCAGCTGACCGTATGCTTTACGTGTAAAAACTGAAACTGTTTCCGTCGATTCTTTCATCGGTAGACTGAATGCTATGCACTGAATGTTCCCTTGCTGTTTTAAAGGGCAGAAATAGCGAAATAATGCAGAAGTCAATACTCATTATGAGGCGAGTATGGCTGTGGAATTTTATGGAGGGTCACGTGACGTGACGTCACGACGTAGCACTACTTACTTTAACCCTAAACCATAACTATAAGTGTCCACGATACAAACTTAATTAATTCACATATACTATTACATTACGTACGTGTATGTATGCACAATGTTATGAATACACGCCGTATATGCTTACGTGTTTTAAAAATGCATACCAGTATCTATCAATCTATCTATCTACCTAGCTATCTACCTATCCTCTATCTGTCTGTCTATCTGTCTATCTGTCTATCTATCTATCTATCTATCTATCTATCTATCTATCTATCTATCTATCTATCTATCTATCTATCTATCCATCTATCTATCTATGTATCTATGTATCTATCTATGGTATCTATCTATGTATCTATCTATCTGCCTATACATCTATCTATCTAACCTATCTAAACATCAGATTTACTATGGCATGAACAAATCTTTACCACGGTTCAGGTTGCGAACCCTTGAATGAACAAGGGCCCACCTAGTGTTTTTACGTCCTTCACGTTCATTTATTCGGTGCTGACCGCAGTCCCCTAGCTGCCGGTACAAAAGAGGCGTCCCCAGGGACAGGACAAACCTTTCGACCCAATGGGACCCTTAGTTCCGTTCCCATGGTTCACAAGAATTTCTCAGTAGACATGGTACGCAAATGCCTCTTTAAACAAGAGCCACTTTTCTACCTGCTGCGGTAGATACCTGCTCCTCTGTAGAACTGGCAACGTCTCTTCTACCAACATTTCCCATCCTAATTGTAAATTAATTATCCAAAGATTATTTGTAAATGAAATGAATATTGTGAGGAGATTATGAACCCGCAGTGAGGGGAGGAGAGGGCAAAACATTTGTCTATAAATCGAGTCGCTGACAGGTAAACGGTGCAGGGAAATTTGTCTGCTTTTTATGGGCAGTGAAATTCCAGCATTGCCAACAGCTCGTAATTCTCGCCTGCTGCTGAATCAACATTGGGATTGAGGATCGTGTGACGCCATAATGGCGGCGCCGACGAGCAATACTTTTGGGGGCGCGCTAAGGCTAAATCTAGCTTCTTGCAGCTGTTGCTTCTTCGTCGTCGACACCATCTTGGACGCGTGTCTGCACTTCTCGTCTTCGCCCTGTTCAAAGATAGGTTGGATATACACACACCGACGCAATAACCAAATACGCGGCGTATTACAGGTCCCTCAGTTCCATACGAGTTCCGTACAAAAACTGACTCGCATTTATAGCTAATAACATAAGCTAGCTTCGTTTTATAGAATAATAGATTAAGAGATCATCTAACAGGGAAAAGACGGGATGGGATAAGATGGGACAATAAAACATCGCCGGATTTTCGTTATACATAGACTAGAACCGCATGTAAGGAATAGATCTAGATCTGCTGCATATTGGATAGGGAAATGGGATAGTAGATTATACAGGCTTGGGATAGAATGGGATATGTACTGGAGCAAGGGTATTACTTAGGATTTGAAAACACGATAGAACCAGACATATGTTTAGGTAAACTAGGAAGAAAGGGATGCGGGACGAAGAAGATCTTGAGTACATAATGAAACTAGATAACAGGATTGGGCACACAAGAAGGTCACGCTAAGATTTTGGGTTATGCGCCTTAAGATGATGGAGCAAGACAAAGCTCTAACTGCTTTAGAGAAGAAGTGCTCAGAATGGGATGAATTGCGCAAATATGGGACATGGTAGATAAGAACGAGATAGGAACGTACAACGGGATATACTATAGGACAGATGGGATGGGAACAAGTGGGACAGAGACTATAGATATTTCTAAACTTTTATTCCCCTAAGGGATGGAGTGGATTAGAGTGGGATAGATTGGGATAGGATGGGATGGTTTTATAGTTAGTTTAGAATTCCACAGGGCATATATCACCAGGTAAGTAACGCACTGGCAGCGTAGAAAGTAATGTTGAATAGGCCTAATGGGATTGACTGGGATGCTATGATAATTCTAAGATGGTTATAACACGGGATAGGCTGTCATAGTTAAGGTATACGAAGGTTCTACGATGAAAGGGTATTCAGGTTAATGTAGCATTCCATAGATAGATAGATACATAGATAGATAGATAGATAGATAGATAGACAGATAGATAGATAGATAGATTGATAGATAGACAGTCAGGCAGACAGACAGACAGACAGATAGACAGATAGATAGATAGATAGATAGATAGACAGATAGATTGACAGATAGATAGACAGTCAGACAGACAGACAGACAGACAGACAGACAGACAGACAGATAGATAGATAGACAGATAGATAGATAGATAGATAGACATATAGATATGTAGAAAGATAGATAGATAAATAGGTAGATAGATAGATAGCAGAGTTGGTGATCTAGGATGTCAAAAGTGAAGTTGCTGCTTTCTATCTGAAGGATAACAATATCAGGTGAAATTCTAGCCAAAGTTCAGTGACATACAAAACAGGTAGGTATGTAAGAGGTGCAGGGATTATTGGCTATAGCCTTCCATAGTTCGCAAGAATTCGCAAATCCTTTTCTTGTCTGCTTCCCTTACGCAGAAGCTTAGTTCGACAAGTCACGGATGCATATTGACTTGGTGTCACCAAGTAAACCTGCCAGCAAGGTTCTGTAAAACGAGCCCTGTTCGCTATTATAACGAAAGAGCAGGGAGAACGGATTATTGCACTTTGAAAATGTCAGGATTTCCAGCGTGTGCATAGCCTTTCCCCTTTCTGGATTGTGGAGGATTATTTTCCCAGACGGGGGACCACACATCAGGGACACACCTGCTGGGGACAAGTGCAAATTCCACAGGCGATTAGAGAGTTTGAAAATACAATTAAAAGAAAGCAAAAGGGAAAAGGAAGAATCCAGTTTTAAGCCATTAGCTTTACCTTAGGAGCAGAAATGGGCTGGCAGACTATATTTAGTCGTTTACTTGGAGAAACAGAGTCATCAGTTACGAGTTCTATTTCTTTTCCCCTTTCTTCATCATACAGAGTCAGTAGTTTGTCCAGAGCTTTTCCCAAATCTCGGTTAGGTAGGTAGGTAGATAGACAGGTAGATAGATAGATAGGTAAATATCTACATAGATAGATAGATACACAGATATATAGATAGATAGATAGACAGATAGACAGATAAATAGATAGATAAATAGATAGATAGACAGACATATAGATAGATAGATAGATAGATAGACAGATAAATAGATAGATAAATAGATAGATAGACAGACATATAGATAGATAGATAGATAGATAGATAGATAGATAGATAGATAGGTAGATAGATAGATAGATAGATAGACAGATAGATAGACAGACAGACATATAGATAGATAAATAGATAGATAGATAGATAGACAGATAGATAGATAGATAGATAGATAGAGAGATGGCAGATAGAGATACAGACAAATAAGTAGGTAGGTAAATTATTTATACTTTAAAAATGATCTCATTTTGAAATTCTTGCAACACTGGCTAGACCGTCCATAAGAACAGATAAAGAGACCGTCTCAGCACACCGTCCGAAAAGATTCCGAGATTAATGAAGGTGGCGCGAGCTTCGAAAGCAGCCAAGTTGATTTTCAACTGGTTCTTAATAGCGGTGCAAAAGTTGGCTACTGGTTTACACCTCAGCGGCATAAGACGATCGAGAGCCACACCTATAAAAGGGGTTTCTTGATTTTTCCACATGCCAAGATCATGAGATAACGGTTAATTTTTCAAATTAACTGCCGCACGCTTTGCCTTAATTGCTCGACATCTTCTGTGAAAACGCCCTTCTTGACAGCTTCACAGTCGTTGCCCACACTTCAGCATTCTTCTCTATAAAAACTCTGCGCAATGCTGTCTCGAATACTTTTTCTAACCAGTATACACGAATGATGTATCATATATCATTACTATCTGGAACACATACATATATATTTATGTATTCATATATTGCATATTACTATTCCATCGCGTGTAACAAATATGTTGGCAAGACGTATTACCCGGTACGGTACTGTATGCACCATAGTGTATCAATAAATAAGATACAAGTTTTTGATTCTGGGTACGATGTGTTCTAAACAAGATATAGTACGTAAAGATATCTTTATTTTATATAGTGTGTATAAGACATTCGTATTCAATGATGTAGACAAATAGATAAATAGTAAAATGGATAGACAGGTAGATAGATAGGTAGTAAGATGGATAGATAGATAGATAATAGATAGATAGGTAGTAAGATGGATAGATAGATAGATAATAGATAGATAGGTAGATAGATATATAGACAGTAAGATGGATAGATAGATAGGTAGGTAGTAAGATGGACAGATGGACAGATGGATAGACAGATAGATAGATAGAGAGATAGATAGATAGAGAGATAGATAGATAGATAGATAGATAGATAGATAGATAGATAGATAGATAGATAGATAGAAAGATAGATAGATAGAAAGAGAGGTAGAGATAGATAGATAGATAGATAGGTAGATAGATAGATAGATAGATAGATAGAAAATGGAGCTAGACGATATTCATCTCTAACCCCACCAATACCATATATATTTGATTGGTGATTAAAGTTAAGCGTCTAGGTAATTTATACTCTGTATCTTATTTTTCTTAAAGATGCAGACGCAAGATGCATTAACGTTTGATGTGGTGTTGTACACGCTTGTTCTGCTTTCGATAATGAAGCATTTTTGCAGCTGAAGGCTCCGGTCAGCAGGAGGGCTTTGCTTGGTCAGTCTTGTCATGGTCCCGTCGCAGCAGCTCCCGTCGTTGACCACCGCACATGCAGCGTTTCATCGCGAGGGGTCGCTAACTTTCTCCAAAGATTCCGCATGAATCTCTCAGTAAACACTAAGATTCTCTCTTAATTCTACAAACATGAATCTTGCTTTCATGAAAAAAATGACTTCCCTACAGTTCTTGTTGTGTCGAGTGGTTAATAAGGAGAGTTAAAAGATAGAGAGTGAACAACCTGATATAAGATTGCAACGTTTAAGGACCCCTCGAGGTTCCAGCTGTCTCGCAGTGACCTTTGACCTTGCCTGCAACCTGTTTTACTACTTAGCCCAGTCATTCCTGATATAACGTTACACCTTTCACCATATGGTTCGTAATGGTCGTGAGCGTGTATGAATAACCAGCCACTTGCTGCCACGCCACTCCCTTCGAATTTCTTTTCACTTTTTTTCAAATATACTTCCCCTTTAATCTGCTTTCGTATTCACCTGGCCTTTCTCGCAGAAAACTCGTATTTCCTGATTGATTTTTTCTCCTTCATTCCCAGTTAAAAGTAAAGCAACAAAAGACACTTCCTGGTTTCACGAAAAAACTAACTTTTCTTGCTAAAGGGATTCACACCTTTTCCCTAGTTTTCCCAACCACGAACTATGTTTATCAGTGAAAACCACACTGAAACAACACGCTCGTTACCAGAATGACAAGTCTATTATCCGGCAATAATTGATTCCGGTCGCGCCTTTTACCATCCCATCTGTGATTCAAACGATGCGACGCCTGTGGCAAGAACGAGAGACCTGAAATAACACTCGGTTCCTCGCTTTTTCCTGGAATCCCGCGCACTGAACGAGTATAATTATACCTGTGAGGCTGATTAGCTCAAAAAAAAGAAAATAGTAAAGCACCGTTTCCATTTATTTAAAACACCAAAAACAAAAGAGCTGATTTTGCTGATTGCAACGATATATAGTTTGCAATATTTACGCACACAGCGAATTTGCTAATTTAAAGCGAAATTCGCGAGAGACTTGGCAACGCCGCGCTGCCGCATCACAGTATAGGGGAGCGCGCAGCAGCCGACAGACTCCACGCGCACGCAGCTATCCCGGCGGCTTCACGGAGGGCAAAGAAACACTTAGGGGCTTATAGATTCCGTTTTTCTTGTGAGCAGCCTACAAAGTTTCAAACTTGATGGAACAGCAGGTGTTTTGCTGTTGAGGACTAGGGAATTAACTGAAAATTTGGGAGACCTAATAAATAAAAGGTTACAGAGAGGGGGAAAAAAACGGCTGCGTCCTGTGTGTATACCGAAGAAGGGAAAAGAGAGGGGGGAAGGAGGATGAAGATAAAAAGAAAGGTTTCTGTGTAAAGATCTTTTTGATCTACGCTTGTCACCTGTTTCTTGTTTCTTATAAGCTCGTGCCAGGCAGGCGATTCCCAACGTTTAATAATAACTGCTGCTATCTACTTTTCAGTCATAATCTGCGAAGCCATAACCGGTTAATGGGCCAATGACTCATCGGCGACCCCCATTGCCAAGTATAGTTTTCAATTGGAGCTCTTGTGCAAGAGGCCGACAGTTTTTCAAACAGAGATGCTTGTGTGGACACGAGAATAGAGAGTAGAGCTTTCAAGGTGGCATAGCACCTGATCCTATCTCTAGGCATTGACAACCTATAAATCTTGCGTCGTTGCATTCTTCTCCGTGGACACAACGAGCAGCTTTTTCGTCGAGTTTTATTGCACACCTATTTACGCCTATCTTTTATTTCTTCCCTTTCCCCTTAGCTATATATACGTTTATCGGTATGCCACGATCCTTTCCAGAAACGATTCTATTGTCTTCAGCGACTTGTCATTTTTTATTTCTTTATGTTATATTCCCGCACATTCAGGCCAGCCAGGGCGAATGAAACTTAAATATATTTTTAAAAAATAAGTTACAGAAAAAAAGTGTATTGAGCAATTTATCAACTTTCTTTCTGTTAGCAAGTGCCGCGCGCGCTTTAATTTATAGCCCAACTTGTTGTTTATTTATTTCTTGCGGTCGGCATTGCATCTTAATTGCTGTTATCAGTCGGTAAGTAATTCAAATACGAAAGAAGGATAATGCAATTCACTTTTCAAGCGCGTTTTTTAAGATTGGCGACATCTTGGGTACAGTCAAGAGCAATAGGATTTTACTGTGGCAAAACTAATCAGCCGATTCGAATAAAACTTTAAGGTTACATTACTAGATGTTAGTGCTACACGCAGTATTTTTTGGGTTGCTATATCTTTGAAAATGTGGAAGGAATAAGCAATCTGACTTGCGCTATAGCAACCCACGTGGGGGAGAAAATTCCTCTTTTGTAATGCAGACAAATTTGCTGCTTGTAAATTTTTTTACGAATATGTTTTTTAGGATTTTTTTTGTGGTGCGTATAGATCGAGGTATTGTCGTTTATGTCCTGTAGAGTCTTGTGACGTGTTTTGCCACGAATGATGTAAAGGCAGAAAAAAAAAGAATTCGTTAGATTGAACCGCACAGCACTGCAGCCACGACACGGAATGAAAACATTCCGTGGGAAATAAACGCCACAGTTTTATTGTATGGCCTGAAATCACAGAAAGTTATATAATATTTTACAGCCGCATCCGGAGAGGTTGTGACTAATACAGGCAATATATGCATATATCCTTACTTGGTCCTGCTGCACCTTGCAGTAAGGGAAGCACGTGATTGTAAAGAGATTAAGGGTCATAAAGCATTCGGATATATTATAAATGTATATATATATGTGTGTGTTTGTGTGTGTGTGCTATTTCACTACCCATATACCTACTTGTTCTTGTGAATAGTCACGTATATTTTGTATCTGTCTACCTGGATGTTTACCTATCTGTGTGTTTGCCTATCTATCTATCTGTCTGTCTATTTGTCTGCCTGTCTGTCTGTCTGTCGGTCTGTCTTTCTATCTATCTATCTGTCTATCTATCTGTCTGTCTTTCTATCTATCCGTCTATCTATATGTCTGTCTTTCTATCTATCTGTCTGTCTTTCTATCTATCGGTCTGTCTGTCTAACTATCTAGCTGTCTATCTGTCTATCTATCTATCTATCTAGCTGTCTATCTATCTATATCTGTCTATCTGTCTATTTGTCTGCCTGTCCGTCTGTCGATTCTATCTATCTATCTATCTATCTATCTATCTATCTATCTATCTATCTATCTATCTATCTATCTATCTATCTATCTATCTATCTATCTATCTATCTATTTATCTATCTATCTATCTATCTATCTATCTATCTATCTATCTATCTATCTATCTATCTATCTGCCTATCTGTCTATCTGTCTATCTGTCTATCTATCTATCTATCTATCTCTCTATCTACCCTATTAATACATCTTTATCCATCCCATATTAACAAATTGCTAACATACTTTCTAAGATGTATAAATACCCTACTGGTGGACAGCGTGTCTCGGTGATTCAACTGGCCCTTTCTACTGTGCAGTGGTCCATCCCCACGGAGCGACAGTTCTCCGCCGTCAAGTGGAAACTCATACCTTGGAAGGGTCATTTTTTGTCCCTCTCCCTTCCCTACCGCTGTAATCTGTCAATTCACATCATGTTCAGTTTGGAATCTCGCAGCTTCAGGGGCGAGGCTTTAGCGCAGGTCGATATGCATTTATGTAAGGTGCAGTTGTTATACTGTGACAAGTGATCTTTCCCTCCAAGGAATATACAGGACTTTTAAAAAAAGAAGTCCTTGAAGCAGGACCCAAAGGAAGGATGAAAAAAACAAGGGGATATATACCATCATAGACCAAAAAAAGAACAGAACGAAAAAAAGTGAAAAGAAGAGAAACAGGTACACAACGGTTCAGGCCACAAATCTTCACGCCGAGTTGCCTGATTTGGTGGCACTGGTGCTGCAAAAAGCGCGCAGGCAAAAGATTTCGTGGGAGGTATACAGATACACAAGAAGACAATAGACAAAAAAATGGCGACTTTACCTTTACTGGTGGATATATCTGCGGGTTGTGTATATAGATAGGGAAATAACCGCACGTGAAAGCATTAAACGAGTCAAATCCAGGCCGACCTAAATATATATTTATACAAAGAGCCTGGCCCGAAGAACATAGTCAAAGGTAATAAAAGAGATGTATCTACCTCTATAAGTCTATAAAGTCCTAGGGATTCTTTTATTCTACCAGCGGTCAAAGTTCATGAAGATGTCTTATATATACGACCGCGCGGGCGCGGGTTTGGAATTTCACGAAGTTTTCTACTGTACATCGCCATTCAGAATGAAGTCTGGAAGCATGAACCGCAGAAAAAAGGAGTTCTCGAGTTCGTGCCCTGGGTCTCCGACTCCATACTGGGCTTCGACCCGGGATCCCTCCCCCGGAATGGAAGTTTGATCGCGTTACCCCGCAGCCATGACTGTTGCCCTAATCACTCTCTGAGGTGTGCAGTGTGCGAAAGCCAAATCGTTCCGTTTTTTTTCTTCAACCTCGTGATTTCAATGCCGCTAAATATAAAAAAATAGGAAAACGATGAAGATATACACAAGTAACCGACATCACACACTCTCTCTCTGTCTTTTTGTTGGGTTAAGACTCGACAAGAGGATTCGTGGTCGTGTCGTTTTTTCTTAAAGTCTATGCGCTATTAGGTCATGAAATAGCTGATTGAACATGCTCTTTTAAGGTTATAAGAGCTCTCACAAGGAGACGAGTTGAAAATCCTTCTTGAAACAATATAAATCATGGTAGCGTGATAAAAATGGTGGCTGTGGCCAACATTAAGAGACTTTCTAAGCGCCGTATCAGCATCAGTGCGTGAGCTAAAGCCCCATTGTGTGCACGAGTGTGGGATCGTCCAAACATGACATGTTTGTTTGGAAAAAGATCTTTTTTTATATTTATTTATTGGCCCGGCACAGAATCGACACACAAGATGCGAAAAAAACAGATAAACCATCATCATCATACACAGTTTTACATTCGTCATAAGTTGTGTGCAAACTGTAATATACTGCGCACTTACATGTTGCCGTACAGTTCACAAACGCAAATTCTGTTTTATACAAGAAAAAGGCACTGACATTGGATGTATACAAAATGAAAAATAACTGAGAGTATTTTCGGGGTGACACAATCTCGATAAAATTGTTGAATTTCAGTTCCAAATACTAGTTTTTACTCGTCTCTATAAGGCTTGTTGAGCTTTTTTTTTTACTTCCTCTTTTCCGGGTAAAAATTTGACTAGGGTCCATGAAACGAAAATTAATTCTGCTCTTTAACATTTTTGAAACGCTTGCTTGGCACAAATGAATTCCGTTTTTTCTTAATTATTTTGAAACATCGTAATCCGGGGCACACATTTTCTGAGATAAGCTCGTCGTTACAAGTTTTTAAGTGGAAAACAAGACAGGGTTTCAAAGGATAGAAGAGACAAGTATTATATTATGTGTATATATCAAAGGCTGTTGAACAGTTATGCTGCATCTCTTTTGAATACCAGTCCAGGACATCCTCCATCTTCGTGTTTGGATAGGAGCGACATGCGCGAAAAGGTTTTACCGCACGCCTTGCACGAGTACCGCTTGACGTCCGAATGGGTCTGCAGATGAGCACGAAGATTGGACCGATCGGCGAAAGATCGAGAGCAATGTTGGCACGAAAACGGTTTCTCGCCCGTGTGGGTCCGGATGTGACCCTGCAGCAGCCACGGTCGGGAGAAGGCTTTACCGCACAGCATACACTTGCAGGGAAGTGTGTGCGTGCGAATGTGCATTTTCAAGGCACCCAGGGAGACGTAGACCTTGTCGCAGTGCTTGCAACTGAACGATTTCTTGGCCTGTTGAATGCAGTGAAGCTCCTGGTGTTTGGTCAAGCCGCAGTAGGTCGAGTAGGATTTATGGCAATCGGGACAGTGGAAACGAGCAGACGAAGACGACGACGATGTTTTCCGGCGTTTGCCACTTGTCGCGCCGGGCGACATGCTGGGTGACGAGAGATCTTCCACATCGCTGCTGTCGCTCAGTTTCACCGAGTGGCTGCTGCTCATGCTGCTGCTGCCGCTGCCAGAGTCGCCTTCCGAGGTCGGAGTTGTTGAAGTGACCGTAGGCGACAGGTGCGGAGGAGAATAGGAATCTCGAGGAGCGAAAGGTGATAGCTGACCGGCGTGTCGGACGGGCGTTACGGGGTAGTGAGCCATAGCGGCGGCTGGACTGGCGTAACTGGCGTAGGGAAAGTTAAAAGGCAAGTACGCTGGATACGAGTGGTAAGGCACTGATGGTCGCCCAGATAAACCGTACAAGGAGCCATGGTAGTTGTTCATATTCAACGGCTCTAAAGGACCCGTAGACAATTTCACTTCCAGTATCGATGGAACCACTGGAGACGGACAGGATTTGATCATCTGCTGATGTGGGATTCCTGCCGGCGCTGGACTGCAACTCTCGGGAGATTCCAGCAAGGAACGCAGGCGCTTCCGTTCTCGTTCGGCGGCCAGGAAGCGGTCCTCGGGTTTCAGGCTCAAGTTCTCGGGTTCCTCATCATGTTCCGGACCTTCGTCTGCAAAAAAATATTCAACAGCACAAGGTAAAGTAATCTGTCGCCCGGCAAACTGACAGGAAAAGTGACTTGACCCAAGTTACCTGAAATACAAGGTTCCAATTTATCCT
>JAIQCU010001434.1:0-21430 GCA_022114935.1 Leptestheria dahalacensis
AAAGCCCATGCAAGAGACCGTGACTGGGTGTCGTCGAATATAAGGCTTGCATGGCAGAAATAATAATGAATGGAAGGGGGAAGGGGAGCAGCAGCCTTTTCGGGAGATGAGCCGGCTGTATGGGAAATCAATAAGCTGCTAAGAAGGGAAGGAAACTTGCCTTTTCGCCGTTTTATTGTCGTGTTTCTTCTTGTCACGGGGCATCATTTAAAACTGTATAATTGACTTCGTCTTAAACTAATTTACGTGTTTTGTTCTTCGTATTGAATCCATCTTCAGTTTCGACGACGACTTATTCGATTTTAGCAGAGCTGCTGGAATCGTGTTGTTTTTTTAAATAAAAAATGTCCGGCTGACCATCTCGTGTTGAATTTGGTTTGTTTGAAATGTTGTATATCTTGTTATTGACTAATGTTTAAAGTTGGCATTACCGTGTTGTATGTGTTTGTGAAATGCCGCGTTGGATTTGAATGTTGATGGTTTTATTTATTTATTTATTTTTTTTTTTTCAGGGAAGATTCAGAAACGATGGGGCGACCTGAGTGGCGAGATTGTGCGCGTGGATTTGGATCGAAACGCGGTGGGCGGGAGCGTGGCCAACGGGACCCTGGGCATTAGTCTGGCGGGTCATCGGGACCGCACCAAAATGGCCGTCTTCATCTGCGGTCTACATCCCAGTGGCATCGCCTACAAAGACGGTCGCCTTCAGATTGGAGATGAAATACTCGAGGTTCAATGCCCTCTCTTAACATTTTGGTTAATCCTTGAAAATAGCGATGTTAATTGCTCGACTTGAGTCGATCCTACCATGAAAGTCGAGTCGACTTGATCTCGACTTGTTGTCGAAACGACTGCCACCGCAGAAGGGTCGCTCAGGTCGAGGTTCAGTGCCCTATATAATCAGAATAGTCGATTCCTGAAAGTAGCGATACTAATGACTCGATTTGAAACCGTCTTACCGTTAAAGTCGAGTCGACTTTTATCTTAATTTGGTGTCGAATCAACTATCATCACATAGGGGTCTCTCAGGCCGAGAATCAGTTTCCTGTCTAAACATTTTTTAATCCTCGAAAGTAGCGATAATAATTACTCGACACGAGTCGATCCTACCATTAAAGTCGATTCGACTTGATCCCGATTTTATGTCGAATCGACTGTCATCACCACAGATCTCTCAAGTCGAGGTTCAGTGCTTTATCGCAACATCTTTCTAATCCCTGTAAATGACTCGACTTTAGTCGACCGTACTATTAACGTCGAGTCGACATCATCCCGATTTTATGTCGAATTGACTGTCCTATCAGGTCGAGGGGCAGTGCCCCTGTTTAAGCATCTTCTATTCCGTGTAAATGACTCAATTTTAATCGACCGTACTATTAAAGTCGAGTCGACATGATCCCGATTTTATGTCGAATTGACTGCCCTATCAGGTCGAGGTGCAGTGCCCCTGTCCAAGCATCGTTTAAGCTGTGTAAAAGACTCGATTTCAGTCGACCCTACCATTAAAGTCGAGTCGACTTGATCCCGATTTTAAGTCGAATCGACTGTCGTCACCACAGACCGAGGTGCAGTACCCTGTTTAAGCATCTTTTAATCCGTGTAAACGACTCGATTTCAGTCGACCCCACCATAAAAGTCGAGTCGACTTCATCTCGATTTCAAGTCGAATCGACTATCACCACATGTGACTCTCAGGTCGAGGTCCAATTCTCTTTAAAAAAAAAAAATCTCTTTTTCAAACCCTGAAAGTAACGATGTAAGTTACTGGACTCCTTAGGTTGATCCAACCATTCAAGTCGTGTCGACTTGGTCCCGATTTTGTGTCAAATCGACCATAACCCCAAAACTTGTACATAATACCATCAGTTAATTAACAATAACATTAAGTCGAATCGCTTGACATAAGCATTCAAAAGGGACCGATCCTGCAATAAATCACCGACTCCTTGTTTTTGCCGCAGTATCTCCAGCCAGTTAAAAAATACGGGGATCGATATTCATATCGAATATCCTTGTCGTTTTTATATGCATCGCTGTTGATTTTTTTTCCCATTCCCATGGAAGCCGGTACTCGTCTCAGTATGATTCATAGTGAACTTGATCCCCGCTCGAGTCGGTGCCATAAGCAGCACAACAACAAGGGCCAGCGGGCGCGCTTTATTACAACTTGTCGGGACATTTAATAACGGACGTAAATTCTCATTAGAAACGGTAGTAGCGTCACGTTCGCCAGACTTGAGATGATCCTAAGCGATCCTTTTCAGGATTCGTCGGCTAATCTAATATATCAATAAAGAGACTGACTGAAAAACATTTGAAATATTTTTTTAGATAAAAAATGGAAAAAAGATGGTAAATGTTGCACTTGTTACTTTTGCAGGTAAACGGGCACGTCCTCTACGGGAGATGCCACTTGAATGCATCAGCGATAATCAAGTCGGCGGTGGCCGGTCACGTGTCCGTTATCGTATTAAGGTAACTTTGACTTTATAATCTAATTTCTTATTCTCTTTAATTGCGTTCAAGTTAATTGAATTCCGCCAAACTTATGGTCATCAACTAACTTGAGAAATAAACCAACGCGGTTAATGTTTAAAGCAACGACGATTTTAATCGACTGAATGAAATTTGATTTCAATCATAACCTTAAACTAACTGAACCTTGAGTGTAAGTGGGGCATTCAGTTTGTTTCTGTCATATTTATTTATTTCTCGGTTAATGTGTTAAATGATTTGTAGGCGTGAGGGTGCCTTGCAGGACATGGCCGTGCCTCCAATAACGCGCTTCCCGGTTACGCTGGACGATCAGGTACTTTCCTTGTTTTCACGCATTCCAGATAATCTTGCCCCGTTCTCTCTTTGAGTGTAATTGAACTTAAGAGTTTGTGTATTGGTTCGAGTGCTTCAGTATCCAATAATGTGCCGGTTGTTTTTTAATCGCCGTCGAATGTAGAGCCCCGAAGAGAGATACGCCCGCTTCAAGAACCCCCGGGTGATCACCTTAAAGAAAGGACCTCAAGGACTGGGCATAATGATCATCGAGGGCCGCCACGCTGAAGTGGGCAACGGCATATTCATTTCCGACATTCAGGAAGGAAGCGTCGCCGAACAGGTTACGTCGTCATCTCGTTGTTTTTTTAACAACATACTTCATATTATTATTATTATCAAGTCGTTTTTGCCGGTTCATTATCCAAGTCATTATGTCTCGTGTACGGCAATTTGACGTCCGTCAAGTCTTACCAGCCCGATGGGCGATAAACGTCTTATCAGTTTCGTTAATGACCCGTAGACCGGCGTAACACGATCTTCATTAAACTCCTTCTTAAAATATTTATAATTTTTTCAACAGGCCGGTTTGTCAGTGGGCGACTTGATCCTGTGCGTCAACAAGGACGAGCTGCTGAATGCCGACTACGAAACGGTACTTTGATCACGGGCTTGTCCGACATCGCAGTATCGATATATCGATTTACCTAACACGTATCAACAATAGTTTCTGTAACAGGGTGGTCCAGGATATCGATATCGATATTTCCGTGCTTTTTGGCCTTGATTTGTCGTGTCGTTATCGTGTCGATAAGGAAATCGACATTGATATCGAGAAACCTTAATCATATGTCGTATCATCAGCAGTAATACTAGTCTTACGACACGGTTTTCCTAGATATCGATACTTTTGGCCTTGAGTTATCGTATCGATATGAAATTTGAATATCGATCTGTGATACCGAACAACCCTGCCTCAGCATATCGATTAGTTAACCTCTCGACAGACTTGAACATCGGAATGTAATCCTAATCATTCCTATATCTGAATTCGCTGCTGATTAAAATTCATCAATGGTTATGCTTAGATTAAGTTAATCACAAAGTAATTTAACGGGGAAACGATTTACTTGAAAGGCGGCCTCCGTTCTGAAGAAAGCCGAAGGACTGTTAACCATCGTCGTGTGTAATCCTAGCAAAGCCAGTCCTGCTGCTGTCGCCGCAACAGCAGCCGACAAGGCAGCAGTCAAACCTGAAGCAGCCAAAGATGTAGAGAAGCCAAGTAAGTTTTTTCTTTCTCTCTCTCTCTCTTCTGTTTCCGACTTTTCTTGTCGCTTTATCATCTTCGCGAGGTGCCCCTTTTTTCTCGGGTGTGGGATGTTTGTTGGGTCGATATGGTTCCAACTGGAGATGTTTGTTGTGGAAAATTGCATGTTTCTCATTCTCTTGTTTTACTGCGGCACGTGTGAGCATGCGCACGAAACACACAATCCTCTACTCTGGTTGCATGTAAGTGTCTTTTTCTATTTCATAATCTCTTTTTCATCGCTTTATCGTGGAATGGAAGTTCGTGTTTCGATTTCGATATCAATTTATTTTTTAAAAAATTTTCTTGATAATTTAAATGTCTTTAGTTTTTATTGATTCATGTGTTTATCTTAAGTATTCGTGTAGCTATTTATTCGGCTACTTGTTATTTACTTGTTTATCTATTCAGTTGTTTGGGACATTTTTATTGATTTGCTAATTTTTGCAGAACTTCCTCCGAAACCGTCACTACCTCCCAAACCGTCCCACAGTTCCGGCCATCGCTTATTCACTAAAGACACGAGCGTCTCGTCTTCCTCTCTACCCACATCGGCCAGTCTGTCCGACAGTCCGCGAATCCATAGAGAGATGAGCCAGTCTGCCCCTCAGTCGCCATTCTCCTCCTCTTCCATGCTCAACCAATCCCCGGCTGCGCAAAGCGAGACTGCAGCCAATCAGCCGAGTCCTAGAACATCGCAACCTGTAATTACTATTATTATTATTATGTTAAAAGATAAACTTAATAAGTTTATTTGCCGAATACTTGATCAAAACAATGAATTTTGGTGTCTTGCCACAGGAACCCAGCCAAGATCCCGTAGCTCCTATACCGACCTCAACTCCCCCCGTCGATCCTGCACCCATCCCCAGTAAAGAGCAGACGACAAATCCTCCCAAAGCCGTGCTGCGACAGCACGGTGGCCGCAGTAAACATGGCAATCCTAGTAGTAGCGGTTCATTGACTGTCAAAACTTCAGATGAACCGGCACCGGACCCCGCCACGTGCGAAGTCAAACCCGGTACCGAGACTACCATCGAGATCAACAAGGACAAATTGGGTCTGGGACTCAGTATCGTCGGTGGATCCGATACGCTTCTTGTAAGTTTGCCATTTGTAACTTTGGTTTAGCCTGTAATCTGTAATTTTAAATTCATCATTATTATTGGTATTAGTATTAGTCTTATTATGTTGTTGTTATTTCTTATTCAAGTTGTCATTTTCCCCCGTGTTTTGATTGTAAAGGGCGCCATTTTGATCCATGAAGTCTACCCGGACGGTGCTGCAGCCAGGGACGGCCGTCTGAAGCCCGGCGACCAGATCCTCGAGGTGAACGGCGAAAGTTTCCGCAATATCACACACAGCAGGGCCCTTGCAGTACTCAGGCAAACTCCAGCCAAGGTGCGATTTTCCGCTGATTTGATCATTTTAGCGTTTTCTTTGAAAAGAATTTTAGTTAATTCGTTTTACGGATTAAAAAATAACGTGAGAATTTTGCGGTTAAAACAAGGTGAAAATGATGGTGTACCGCGACGAAACCGCGTTAAAGGACGACGACATGCTCGACATTCTTGAAGTGGAGCTCTTGAAGAAGCCCGGACGGGGTTTGGGACTCAGCATTGTGGGAAGAAGAAACGGCCCTGGAGTTTACATCTCTGACGTGGTAATTAACCATTGTCACTATCATTTAAATGAATGGTTATCAACTCATTTTACCATTTTTTTCCTCCTCACAGTTGTCTAATCCTACGATGATGTTTGTTTTTATTTTAACAATAATAAGATAATAGTTGTATTAAGTTAACTGTGCGACTTTGAAAGATTAAGAATGTACCGTCTGTGTGCAGGTGAAGGGAGGCGCAGCTGAAGCGGACGGTCGACTCATGCAAGGTGATCAGATCCTCAGTGTCAATGGCAACGATTTGCGGACCGCTTCGCAGGTACGCCGCGCGCATAATCTCGACTTGAAAGACGAGAACGAGTAAAACTGTCAAATTTTGTCATCTGATCGCAGGAGCAAGCGGCAGCCATTTTGAAAACGGCCATGGGCAAGATTGATCTGAAAGTTGGTCGCCTTAAAGCTGGAGCGGCGAGTCCTCGATCCGCCAATTCAGCAGAATCGTAATCACCTCTTTTATTTCATTGGAACAATGAATTATACCGTTTTATTAACTGGAATTTTCCTTCCATAACGCTGCCAGGATCCATAAATAGAAAAATGAAATCCCCAGCCAGCGATAAATATAACATAAAGAAATATTAGGCAAGTAAGAACGTAGAATTTCCCCGTTGAAATGGTGCACGCAATTGTGACTGTAACGCATGGCAGGAATTGTGTTTGGTTGCCGTTTAACCGCTTTTTAAGAACCTGTATATTGATTTGGTTCATCTTTGAACAACAGAAGTCCCGCTTCATCTCATCCTGAAACTTCTATGGACTCCGCACCCTCCGCCATTAGTCTTCCTTCGCATATCGACTCTCCGCCCAGTCTGGGGCTCAGCGCTCAGCCGGGTTCCGCCAGCGATGTCGTGATACCCTCGTACCGCACGGTGATTCTGGAACGCGGTCCTGACGGGCTCGGCTTCAGTATTGTAGGTGGTAAAGGGAACCCGCAAGGCGACTTGCCCATTTTCGTCAAGACCGTCTTTGAACGTGGTGCCGCGGCACAGTCCGGGCTCTTGCGTCCCGGCGATCAGATTGTCGCTGTCGACTCGGTCCCCCTTGACGGGATGACTCACCACGAAGCTGTGGCCCTCCTGAAAAATGCAAAAGGAAGCGTTACTTTAACGATACTATCCTAAGCAGTTTTTAAAACCTTTTTTTTCAATATTCCTTTTACAAATTTGGACTAGTAATTCAAGAAGATACATTATCACTTCCTGTTTTTTTTATATTATCAATTGTTGCTAGCTATAACTCGACGTCTCGATTATAATCCCCTTGTTCTTTTCAAGCTATGCCGTAATATTGAGTACAATGACTTTTTGATACCAATCCTAGGGTTTGTTTATTGAATTTTAAAGTTGGTTCAAGTTTGAAGCGAGTACGTGTGAAAAGCCTTTCGCGTTGCATTTTTCTCATCACACTCGATGCCCCACACCCCCGCGTGTACTGCACCCCGTTCCCAGACAAAGTGCGAGTGGCTGTTGTTATTTTTACTCGTTTCCTGATCCATTTCTAATTCGATCCTGATAACCCGCTGCGAGCTGTCACAAAACCTCTGTTAACTTCACCCATTACGGCAAATCTATGCAACGCGCCCCGGACGACACCTTTCCCCGCTCGTTCTTGCGTTTTTTATTGTTTTCTCCCTTCCTTTTTCACAGTGAATTTTTATTCTTTAATAACCTTACGTCTTGATCTGTAGTGCTAAAGAAATATATTTGCAATAACAGTTACTTCCCTTTTTTAAAACTTAAATTAACGTCATTTCAACGCGTATCATTGGTGAGCAAAATAGGAATCTGGCAACGTTGCATGATTTGACTGAAGGAGATTTTTCCAACTGGTTTCCTTTTTCAGTTGTGTTTTTCCAACAACCTTGCTTAAGTTAGGGCGCCTTGATTGCCATACTTTGCCTCAAATTAAAATGGAAACTAAACGTGACGAATTCCGTCGTTATTTAGAGAAAGCTGGTGTGATGGACACTTTAACTAAAGTGTTAGTTGGGTTGTATGAAGAACCAGAAAAACCAGCAGATGCATTGGAGTAAAGCAAAATATAAGATTCTCATCGAGTCCCTTGTATAGTATTGCATGGTTTTCTTTGTTACCTGTTAGATACCTCAAGGGGCACTTAAGTGTGGCTCATCCCGACCAGGCGGAACTCGAGTCGCTGCGGGATGAATTGGCGGCCGTCAAGCAGCAGGTCGAGACCTTCAAGTGAGACGCTCTAAATTGCCCTCGGTTTTGTGACGTTTTGAAAGTTGTAATGCCAATTTGAAACAATCAAGGCAGGAGAACCAGAAGTTGAAGGCGGAACTGCAGAAATACCTAGCCGTAGAGAGCCTCAGCGAGCTGCAACTTCAAGAGGAACCCGCCGAGGTCGAAATGCACTCTGAAGCGATACCTCATGTCGAAGAGACGGAAGTCAAAACAGAAGCTTCCGAGTGAATCGCCGAGGGCCTACGTCATTGCTCAGTGCCTTCCTTTAATCTTATTCAGATTAATCGACGTTTCATTTCTGGTGTTTTCCTTATACCTGACCTCTATTGGTTCTCATGTGTTAATAAAATCACCTTTTCCCTCCAAAGTGGTCATTATTTGGTCAAAGGACCACTAGATGGCGTTCTTGTTTTGTTTACTACAGTCACTTGAAGTTTTGATTTGAAAATGGCCAAGCCACCTGATCCTGTTCATTTACTGTTATGCCCAAATGGCTCGGTCACTTGCATCGATTTCCTAACTGATTCTGCGGGGAAGCTCGAGCTAATCACGGGGAGCGACGATGGCGTATTATCCATTTGGAGCATGGATGTAAAATAATTTCAAACTACAGTATTAATTTCTAGCTCTTGACACGGGGAATTAAAGTTTTGTTAACGCTGCTTGTCTATATAGGTTTTAAGACCAAGACATAGTTGGATCGCACACAAATCGCCCATACTCTGGTTAACGAGTAACACAACGTCCAACTGTATCGTCACACAGAGTAAGGAAGAGTTGTCTCTGTGGGACGTCTCGGGTACTTTGTTGAAGACCATCCCCCTAACACACCAAGGATTCTGCAAGTGTGACATCTTTCAAAGCGGCATCTTGGTTCCAGAGGGAAACAATTCTGTCGGGCGGTACCTTCTCCCGCGAATAGACGAGCCAGTCTGCAAAGTTACCGTTCGCACAGAGTACGGACTTGTTACTGCAGTGAAGTTCCTCAGCGAAGACGACTTCTTATCCTCTTACGAAAACGGGAATATAATTAAGTGGCATCAGGACCGACAGGTTGCTCGGGCTACTGTCCCGCACATGACTACCTGCCTTGCACACGCGACGACAAAAACGGGAGCTATTCTGGTAGGAACGGTGGCTGAGACCCTTTACATTTTCAACGAGAACCTTGAATCGCAGCGGGAAATATCACTAACTAACCCTGGTCTAAGCTCCATAGCAGTCCGCGCCGACGGGAAAACCATTGTTACTGGAGGCTGGGATCACCGCATCAGGATCTTTAACGGGAACAACTACCGACTTCTTTGCGTTTTGAAATGCCACACCGACACGGTTCAGCACGTTGCATTTCCCCCGGATGGACATTTTGACAACTTTGTCAATCATTTCATGTTTTTTGCCTCCTCGAAAGATGGATTGATCTCTGTTTGGGACGTTTACAGCCAACCTAGATAACATGTATTTCCTTTATCAATCTCCGTTTCGAGCAGCTCTTTCATCTAATATCTCTTCTCTCTCATTTTTCCAAAATGTTTGGACTTTCCTCTCCTTTTGGTTTTCACCAGTGAAGAAGGGAAACGTGACTTTCAGTAGCCGATAGACTCTATTAGAAATTCAGATGAGAAGGTTTCCATAGCAACGGCATGTTCCCGCGCCGGTCTGTTCTCTTGTGAATCATTATAATAAAGAGGAGCGCGTCTTTTGTGAGAGACCAATCAGTTATCTTCTTCTCAAGCCCGCCACCACTTTGCTTTCAAACACTTTTCTCCCTACTCTTGTCAGCTTTTTCCGTACTTTCTTTACTTTTAGAAAAGCCAAGATTTAACAAAGAAAATACAAGAAGAAGAAGTATTACTATTCCATGTATATATATAGTACAACGCACACAAGAGCACACTTGACAATCAAGACAAAAGAAAATAACGCTAATTTGATAATCAGATCTTTGGTGTTTTCTCCTTTCATTGCATCGTGCACACATAAGCAATATAGAAAACGCGGGCAAGGCTTTTTTCCCCAAACTTGGTAATTACGTCATCAGTGACTTGGCCTTCTCAGTCATTTTTTAAAAATCCGTGTTATATCCCATGTAAGAATCAACTTTAAACATTCCCTAAATTGTAGTTGAGTGGTTCTTATTCTTTCCTTGTGTTTAAAACGAATATTTTTCTTTTAATGTAAAAAAAATAGGAAAGGACTAATGAACCGAATAATCTGTAGTTAATCCCAGCTGGTATTGCTGGGCGTCAACAATAACACTGGTGTATCCAGGAGCGACGGCGCATTCAACCGGTGCGGCGCTGCTGTAATCGGCCGTGGACGCCGCGTAGGAAACGCCGCCGACGCTCGGGTCGTGTGCCCCGTACACGCTGCCGTAACGTCCTTCGTTAACGTACACCCCCGCTGAGCTGAATGCGTCGAGACCTCCGAAAGCGCCGTAGACTCCATTCAATCTACATATACAGGAGAATTACATGAATACATGATCTATACAGTTGATTTTTATTGTAACTTTATCCAATAACTAATACCAACTGATATAGCTGAATTCAATTTCATGTTGGATTGCTAGTTGTATCAACATTTGGGTCTGCGTCTAAACAGCAACATTGTACTCGTGTTTGTCTTACAAATCCTACAGCTACTGCAGAGATTAAACCGTTAATGGAAGTGGAAATCCGTTCTTAAGCTGGGCTACTTTCACACCTAAGTCTTGTATCAACATTGAACGCGAGCCCTAAGCTTGTAAGGTAGCAGTTAAAACGCTACAGAGTGCAAAGTTTAACTCGAAAAAGCTTTTGATCTTTTGAGATGAATTTCCCGCCGTTTCTTTGTACAGTGATTTGAAATGACAATAACGGCAATGCTGCCCAACGGTTTCCAATTTTCAAAATTTGGCGGGAAATTTGAAAACAGTATAACTGCCGTCATGGTCTCGTTAAGGTCAGTGCCTTAACAAAGTCGACTAGCTTTATACTTTTGTTGATAGATTCAGTACTGAACTTTAATTTTTGAAAATACTTTGAAAGTGAAAACAAATGAAGAACGCGAGCCGCAAACCAAGTACTGGTTTTGAAATTACCAATGTGCATTTCAGCTTAACGAGTATAGCACCAGATGCGAAATACTATACAGCAGCCATGTTTTATCCATAAACATACTTTTAATGTGATCTTGACAGAATACGGACATTTATTCAGATTCTAACTACGTTTTTCTATACTTTCGCCATACATATCTCCGTGAAAACTTACGTCGTCCTGTGGTTAGCTTCCACATCTGCAAGTTCGTGTTGATGCAGCAGGTTCTGCGGTATCGAGTTGAGACGGTCGTCGCCTGCTGAGGTGGCCGGCGAAACCGGCGACAACCTCAGATGATGATTCTGCGTTAATCGATTGGTGCCTGGTGAATCTTCGCTGCTGTAGTGGTCGCTAAGACTTTCGATTTCCTCGCCCACTGTAACGATATACAACGAACTTTCATTCTCACCGAATCACTCGATTGGAAAACAAATGACTATCGCAATCCGCATTGATTGACTTTGCGTGTTTGCTGAACCAGAAGCTATATATAATGATAATCTATCATATCGTGTTTAAGATGAAGACAACGGATAGTTTGTTACCATGTGGTACTTAAATGTAGTTAACTTTGGAAAGCGTTTATCGTACCTTGGCTTAGTTGGTGGTTATGAGCAGCATTGGCGGGGTAATGGCGGATTTGGTGGTAAATGCCACTGTCGCTGTAGTAGGTGTACAGATCTGAATGAGAAGGAACCATTTCTTCGTTGGAGCCATAAACGTAGAGGGGAACGTCATTGCCGGCCGCCGAGTAGCCGTTGTGCGGATTCATGGCTGCTGCGGTTAAGTATGGCGCGCTAGCAGACGCTCCTTGCAAGTCGTAGCGGAAGTCCACACCACCCATTGCGCCAATCTAATGTTGTTATCATAGTTAACATTACATACTAATTAGATAATTGCAAACAAAAGCATTAGTTAACATTATAATTATATTAAATGTAAGGACAAATTAAGTTGTCCATAGTCCTGATAAGGCGTCTCGTACAATCTGACTTCTGATTGGTTTACGTTTAGAAAAATGACAGTTTAGCCAATCAGAATTAAGTAAACTTGGCTATACCTTAATAACATGACTTATATATCGTAAGATTAAGTTTAATTCAAACTCACGAGTTATACTATCCTAATAGAAACGATATGAAACCAGTAAAATTCAGTATATCAAAGGGAGTTAACATTGATGACTAACAAATAGTTCAAAATGTGTCAATATCGCTTTGCTTAATATGAGCAACTGACACGTAAGTATAACTATGAGATTTGAATGACGAAGAAATCCTACCTGACACGGCGTGTTGTACTCATCGGGTAGCACGCCACTTGCCGCCGCCACGGGTGCCGTCGGCGTGATAGCTTCCGGGGGACTAGGCACGGGATACGGCGAAGTCCGCCTGACTTTGCTTCGCGCCAGGGCTGCCCGAGACTTGGTAGCCACCGGTCGGGAAGCTACCGGCGACGGTGAGCTCAGCTGCGAGTTTTCAGAAGATCCAGGAGTGGCTGAAGACATGAACGAGGCGCTGCTCGATGAGGCGCTCTGTTCCAGCGATAGTTGAAGACTCTGAACTTCCACATCGCTACACAACAAGACAACAAAACCCGATTTGAACCAACTGAAGTCGTGTCGTATAATCAGAGGATAAAAAAAGCGATTCTCAGCTAGTGGATCCAAAAAGCATCTCCTATGTTTCCCATACTGACCAGCAGATCCGCCGGGTACAAGTTTCGAACAAGAAAAAGGGTTCTTGTCGGGGATAGTTTAATTGCTTATAACTTCCACATTTTCAAAGATATATCAAAGCAAAAAATATCACGTGCAGAACTAGCAACACGTAGCATACCCAGCAAGTTTCGACTAGATCGGATGATTAGTTTTCCTAAAATAAAATCCTAAAAGTTGTAAGTTACGTTGTTGGATCCACCAGTTTACACGATATTTCATCCTCTGACTTGAATCCATTGGGAGTCTTACTGTAAGCGAGATTTATACCTTAAAACAAAGTTAACGGCGACGATACAGTGCGGGCGGGATGAGCGACTGTTGTGCACAATGGTGGCGTAACTCTGCATCCAGACCCAGCCACCGTTGCGCGTTAGGAAACGATAGTATTTCGTTGTGACTTGACCTTTGAACAGGACTGTAAGGCAGAAAATAGAATATATAAGTGTTTGGCGTCGCGAGATTATGTCTAAAACCTTGTGTACATAAAGAAAATGACAGGAAAGTGTATCTTACGAGTATGGTGCGCGTATCTCATGTGGAGAACGTCACATGCGTGGATGTACTGGTACAGAGTCTTTTCGATCAAATCCTGAGGCTCGTAACCGGTCAATAGTCCAACCCTAACAAGGATCATGTAAATTTAAAGTCTATTGGTCATCAGCTTTAGTGCTATTATCCATTGTAGCACGTGTATTGTATTTAACGGTTTTGCAATTTAATTACACTAGAACTTATAGGTAATATTCAGTATACGTAGAGCTTGTACATTTTAACGTGTCCGCCATCTTGACGGTATGGTGACCAGCTGATTGTATAGTGTTTTCCGTGCAACAAAAGCGAGGATTTAATTCCGTCGGAACTGCTGTCATTATACTGGAATTATTATTACATGGCTGCTAGTGCTCGTCAGACTATAGTTAGTCTTTAGACAGACAGATAGATAGATAGATAGATAGATAGATAGATAGATAGATAGACAGATAGACAGATAGATAGATAGATAGATAGATAGATAGATAGATAGATAGATAGATAGATAGATAGATAGATAGATAGACAGACAGACAGACAGATAGAAAGATATACAGGTAGACAGATTGATAGTTTAAGATATTGAATAAGAATAATCGGTTAAAAGTTCGTCCTTTTGCGTGTAGAAAGTCTGCACAGCAAATTGAAGAGTCACGTGACGTGACGTCACAACGCATGAACCCTATATTTAAAGCATATCATTCTAATACCCATTTAATTGTTAAAATGTAATCTTTACCTTAATATACTTTACTCAACTTGGTTTAACATATCTTAATACACCAGTAATCTGTTATAATGTTCCCTATACTTAAATATACTTTATTAACTTAATGTAGGATATATTAATCTCAGCTCCACGACGACGGAGTATATCGAAGATTATGTGATTCTTAATCATCTATCAGCCATACAAGTTGCAAATTAGATCAAATTAGACAGCTACATTCGAGACCTCGAGATCTCAGTCTTACGTAACTCAAAATACTGGATGTAGTCGGAAATCGTCGACTTGGACAAGTTTACCTGGCGTCGAGGAAGATGAGTCTCAGGTCGAGCGACGCTCTGAACATAAACATATTAGAGTAGAGTTTAATCTCGGTGATAGCAGACGGCGGAAGCGAGTGGCCCACTGCAACCAGGCCCATGTTACGGTACTGCATGCCTCCGCCACCTCCGCTGGAATCGTAAGCTGCTCCCAAGTCACCCATGGCGAAAGGGCGAACCTTTAAGTAACCCGAGCAGTGTATGACCTAGACGGCATCAAACAAGCAGTCAATAAAAACCACCGACAAACAAACAAACAAACAAACAAACAAGCGAGATATTCAAAGTGCACTCTGTGGGTGGAAAAAGCACGTGTGCCAATTTAGACGCTGGTTTCCATTTCCAGGACGATATATTTTAATGTTGCTTTTCTCGCCGAATAAAAAGATTGGTTTACAGCACAGCAGCTGTTTCATTGATTCGGGTTTCCGTGTAATGTGCAATGTGCACACAACTGCGCTGGCGCAGGTTGACTTGATTCGGGTTACACGCGGCGAAAAGTGCCAACGCTTGCAGAAAATGCGCATATTTCTCCACTAATTAAGAATATCATAATATAACATTCTTAATAAACGCTAAATGTTGCATCATAATCAATAATTCAATCAATGCCACATAACAGCAGTAATCTTGGTTATAATTAACTTAACTATAGTTTGGGAAAATCGTAAGTTCGTCATTGTCTGCGGTTTTCTAGCTGCATTGTTGACTAGTCGAAACCTATGCGACTTTGGTTAAGTTAATTCAATCACAATGATATCTATAATTGCAATAAAAACATGAACTATACAACAACGTTTTCAACAACAAGGAATTGTCGTGTCGACAAACTATCTTCCAATCATGATTACCATTCTTATACAAGTATCGTTGGTAATGCTGTTAAGGAGGTTATTGTAAATACTTATCGTAACCGCAAATAGTAACACGTATACTGAAACTACAAAGTTCATCAGGCAGTAATAACTTTAAAAGATATCAAACAACACACAATGTTATAAAACGTAAACAATTTCATATTAACCATAGTTAAACTAGATCAGTTAGACTAGACTACATCACCATACATTTGCTTATAACTCCTAGAATTATCAATATAAAGCAGCCCAAAAAATACTATGTTTAGACTTGATGGTCCTTAACACACTAGTCAAGTTTCATTGAAATTGGCCTGATACTTTAGCCAGAATAAAATCCTAAAGTACAGTATATTCATATTATATTGTAATTAGTTTAAGTATAGTATTATTCAAAGGATAATTAAACTAGCAATCGGTTAGAAAGGGATCGGATCACGGTGAGTTTCGGTTGGTGCGAGATTCGTGGAATGTTCCTCGGCGGCTGTGCTTATAGGAAATTCTTGGGAATCGACTTTTCCCAAGGGCGAATTGGTGAAACGTGCCTGATGATGCAGGGCCACGGATCTTGTGAGTGTGTAAGGCCATCGTTCAGGGGGCCTGGGCCATAAACATAAGACTTCTCGGGGTTTGTGATTCATCTACAAAAGTCGCATAGCCAAGGCCGAGGCGAGAAAAACTGGCTGATTGTCCATTGGGTGACAATAGGCTTCCAAAGTGCTTTGTAGACGACAGCCCTCCCTTTGCCATATACCCAGGCTCTTTAAATTACCCGCCGCCATTTTGAGCGCAGCTTTACTTCGACTTGCCATAAGTCACAGTTGGAAAATCCGTCGTCTTAACGAAATCTAATTTGGCAGGATTTTGTCAAATCTTTTAGCCCTATACAGTTAAGACTATCATCAAATCTAACACCTTTTAACTTAAAATTAATTATCGACTTTAACTGATTTGTTCATAAGATTACAGCAGAAAAGGGTTTTTGCTGGGGAAACGTTGATCGCTTATAGCACCCAAGTTTTCAACGATATAGCAACCAAAAAAATACTGCCTGTAGAACTGATAGAACTTTATACACTAATAAATTTTCATTCAAATCGGATTGTTAGTTTAGTCAAAATAAATTCTAAACTTCAAAGGATCCATCATTGCACCATTCGTTTTGTTTGCTGACGAATCTACATGCGTTGTTACGTAAGGACAATTTAAGTGAATTAGAAGGACGAGATAGCAAAGCGATAAACTTAATGGTAATTAGCAGGGAATCGGTCGTTTACCTTGTAGCCTCCCGTAGTTAATCCAGCGTTGCGTTTGGCCAGGACGCATTTCATCCGCACGAAAAAGGCTCGTTCCATTTCCACTTCTTCATATGTTTTCCCGGCAAATAAATTATAATAGCAACCGTGACGTTAACAAATATGATAATCCGTTGAAAAATTAAAATACTATAGTTATAAGTTAAGTTTAGAGTTTAGATAATATAAATCTGTGCTCACCTTGGAGTGAAGAGGCATTAGGCCCAATCGGCGGATGCATTGTGAGCACGGCGGTCATTTCCTCGTGATCCGCCGGGTGGATGTATTCGTATATAGAATTTCCCGTCAGTTCCACCTGTTTCATATAAATCAACATAAACGTGGTCAATTCAGACGTTATAGAAATGACTCCAATAGCAAAATCACATAACCATTAAGTAGTCTGAAAAGTACTTTTACAGTATTAACCAACCAATAGTCGCTCATATCAATCTAGATTTATCAGTTGATCCTCATCGGTAACGTTATATTGAGGAAAACGTTATACTGCCGTATATTTCATAGTTTGTTACCCAACTACCATAGTTTGGTTAATGCAATTAGACTGTCGTTTATGTTCTAATATGAAATCTGTGCAAAGAGGTTGTAAAACAACAATGGGAGACTGAAGAATCGAGTAAATATTCATTCGTTGTTTCGAGTGAAAGAAGAGATTTACATATGCGCAGCCCAAGGAATTCAACGAAATTCATTAATCAGCGGCCATATTAAAGTTCACGTACGACGTGCATGTCTTCACACGAGCAACCCACATAAGCGCATTTCCTCCCGTAGTCTCTCGAAGAGGGTGGAAACACACATGTGGACACGCATTAACGTCCCCTGCTCTGTGGTAAATAGGCATCTCCTTGCAACATACATCGTTTCTACACGTCCACTGCAATGAGGCCACAAACTCCGGAAGCGCTTTCGTCTGATCCCAGGGATTAGTGACCTTTGCTTGACCTTTTCAACAGCACTGAGCACATTGAAAAACACTTGGTCGCTCGTAGATCAAACACCAAATCCCCGTAACACTTGCCCTGCACGTGTGCTGGGAAAGGGCTTTGCGCAGACGAGGACCTACTGCTTCTGGTTGCAGAAAAAAAGGGTCCTTGCTGGGGCAAAGTTATTCGCTTATAACTCCCACATTTATAAAGATATAGCAACCCAAAAAGTACTCAACCTAGACCTAGTATCACTAAATGCACTTGACAAGTTTCGCTCAAATCGGCTTGTTAGTTTCGTCAAAATAAAATCCTAAAAGTTAGAATTTTGAAGAATTTTCCGCCATTCAGGACGCTTCGTTGGGCTGCAGACTGTACCTCTGATTCTAACCGTCTTCTTCCAATTCCAAAGTGTAACCATGTTGTCCCGACTTTTTAATCCGGCTAGAAGTCAACTCACATTCTACTAAGATAGGATTCACCTCACACGTAATCCAAAAGGTCGAGAAACAATACGACGCGCACATGATCGTTTTCAAACTGGTCACATGAAGACTCTAATGATATCCAAGCGTATCTAAGTCAACTATTGCGAGTCCACTGGACAACAACAGGGCGACTTGGAATCCTTGTTTGATGTACAGGCAGTATCACCGGTGGTAATCCCTGATAACACACACTTGGATTTGTATTCCTACCGCGCTCTTATGCAATGGTGAGTTCACCACAGCGCTGATTGAGATCCGGAAACGCTGGTTTTTGCTCTTGCGGACAGGTGATACGGAGCGCGCAGAGAAAGTGGCGGTGGAGCAGAAGAGGAAGCAGTATGTGAGCTGGTGTCCGTTAAAATGTGACCATATCGAAAGAGGGGGCATGTATATATAAGTATGTGCTACGCTCGCCCAAAGACTGCAAGAGGCCGTGAAAACGTGAATTCGTGCTGTTGCTTGGTGTCCGTGTCTTTTGGGTCCTCGGCGGCGCACATACAACATATTCCTTTTTGGGCAAGAAACTCCAGCACCCCCCACCCTCCCCCTTTAAACACCCCCCTTCCCACATTAACCCCCCCTCCCCCCCGGCACCCTACCCTTGCAGCATCTTCTGTAGTCGGCCAGATATTACCAAGCATGCTTCTCGTATAATACATTATAGATATATGTGAAACGACAAAGTCTTCTTTTGGCTGGCTGTATAGTAAGCAAACTTGGATTCCTCTCACTTTGACTTTGGCACGTTTCGTGTACTCGACGGTCGAGGACCCAACCCTCGGGGTCGGGGGGAGGGGGGCTCGGGGTCCGGGAGGATCCTTGTAAGACCCCTTCGAGGTACTAGTTTTGCCATTTGTGCAGCTGATAGTCAATCAGCCAATAATAGCTTTGACATGTAATCTTTTATAAGAAATATAATACTTTATTGCACTAGTATAACTATAAATACTATGTTAGTAGTAATAGTAAAGTATGTGGTATCTCAACATACTATTAGTAGTACAGTCTATAGCACAGGGGCAGGGGGTCCTTGCTGGGTTGTTTGCTTATAGCTCCCGCGTTTTCAAAGATAGAGCAGCCAAAAAAATACCTGTCATAGGTTTAATAGTACTCAAGGTTTTGCTTGAATTTCGTCCAGCTAGGTTAATTAGCTTTGCTAGAATAAAATCTTGAATCCCCGCCTTTTAAATTCCATCTTTTTCTTTGACCTATACATTGTAATGTGGTATTTGTATAGGCCTTGTTACACGTGTAACTTTTACTCCACTCATCACTATGCTATTACGATAATCAACAGTCTAATTACTTGATAGAGTATCGTATAAAACATTGCTACCGACTGACGAGCCTGTAACTCTCGCTTTAACCGAACTACTAATCTAGGGTTGCAGCAGGGATTCATACGATAGATTCACAGTTCAGATTCATGAACTATATGACCTTACTAGACCTAGTAGGCCACCTCTAACTCGCTAATTAGTAGTTATCAATCTTAATTGTTATAATAACTTGGTCAAGTTATCTTTTACCTGGCTAAGTCCCAGATGAACTGATGCAGTCTCCGAGATGTACATGATCTTCCCGTCCGGTGCCACAACGAAGATGAAGCCATCCAGCGTCTGTAATGTAGTAAACATAGAAAACACCACCAGGGCAATTGAGCAAGCGAAACTATAAAAACCTCGTCGCTCGTTAAAAAAAAATGGCAACACTTAACTTCGACTCGCATGTGATAAACGGGTAATGGCGCGGGTTTGTAATTTTATGCGATGGTTTTAATGGCAGACCCATTTTCATCGTTTTTTTTACTGGCGCTCTACTAATTTCAGTATTGTAATAAGTAAAGGATAGTTATACATTCTGAATTATATTCTGATATGATTATACATTAACTAACGCTTATTGATTTTTAGTTATATTTTGTATCGAAAATTTTACAGGATTAATTTCTACTTATATTCAATTCATTGATCTTTATTAGAATTCGTGGGACAACAATATCAACAAGATATATTTACCGCTGCTGAATAATAATAAATGGAAAGTATAGTGTGACGAGAAAAAAGCCCACACATCACCGGGGTGCTTTTGGGGAAAAGTGTTACACGAGCTGACTTTAAATGGGTCCTTTTTGACCTGTGACCCGGCTCGTTTGTTTTACAAGTCAACGCCATTTTCCACGGTACCGAATAACCGTGCTTCCGCTGATTTCCCGCACTCTTATTTTTTCCCCCTCGGAAAACATAGTTAAATATAAAATATTTAAAAAAAACTAAAGGAAATACGCCATCGTCCCCCACCCTCAGGCCCTTTCCCCCGACTCGGCTATAATAACTTGCGATTCAAACGCCACTCACCAGACTTGAAGCGCCGTATTTTATGCTAATTCGTCGCTTTAACCTTTATCATTTAAGATGATTCATTTGAAATTGGAATCGAGATTTTTTCGGACAGTTTCGTAGATGTAAAGTGAAAGGTTTCTGTAGTTATAGTACCTGAAGAAGGTGAGACCCGAGTTCTTTGATGCAAGTCTCGCGGGGGTTGTTGCACGGTGGGGCTGCTCCCCAAGCATCGCCCAGACCTGGCACAATAACAAAATGACCAATTAGCAAAAAAGTGAGAAATTTAGAGCAAGATAGATATACGCACTGCACCTGGGATTTAAAACAGCTGTTAAGCACCTGCTAAGTCGTCTTACAACTGTATACAGTCTTGGGAGCCAAGAATGGGAGGAAATTGATGGATCTTGATAACTTTAAAATTTTACTTTGGCGAAACTAAGAATCCGATTTGAATGAAACTTTACTAGTGTATAAGACACTATCAGTTGTATGTTCAGTATTTTTTTGGCTCTTATACCTTTGAAAACTTGGGTGCTGTAAGCGATCAACTTCACCTCAGCAAGAACCCTTTTTTTTAGTATATAATATTGTTTATTAAACTTGAATAGAATTAAACTTGCCCACTTAACATGCGTACAAACGAACTAGAAAACGCTATTTTCTCATGAATTCAAGTGAATGAGATGCATAAACTAATTATACAATCCAGAGCACAAAAAAGGGTTCTTGCTGGAGGAAAAGTTGATTGCATATTCCTCCCACAATTTCAAAGATATCGGAACCCAAAAAATACTGAGTACACAACTAGTAGTGCTTAACACAGTCACCAAGTTTCGTTTAAATCGGATCGTTAGATTCGGCGAAATAAAATCCTAAAGTTTGAACATTATCACATCTCCCATATAGTTCAGAGCCCCTCTTTTTTAGTGCAGTGAAATCTGATCTAGTGATGCTGGGAGCAAAACATGGGCAATGGCAATCCTCCCGCATAAACGAAAGGTTAGTAATCTGTGGTTGTCTATGCTACTTGCGGAAGTGCTTCCGCTCTCCTCGCTGTGCACACATCAGCACATCAATTCAATCAAGCTGATCAGCGCACAGATACTAAATCCCCCGCCCCTCATAACCTTTGTTGACCTAAAGTATCACCGCGGCATAGCCCC
>JAIQCU010001435.1:0-36356 GCA_022114935.1 Leptestheria dahalacensis
GATAGATAGATAGATAGATAGATAGATAGATAGATAGATAGATAGATAGATCGATAGACAGATAGAGAGGGAGAGAGAGGGAGAGAGAGATACAAAGTTAGAGTAGATTGATAGGTGGTTAGAGTAGATAAATAGGTAAGTAGGTAGGTAGGTAGGTAAGTAGACAAGCGAAATGTTGATTAAATTTACATTTACAACACTCAGATTACCCTTATTAAACGTCGTATCCCTTCCTTAAAAAATTACTAATATCTTGCACATAAACCGCCATTTTGAGCGCCGGCCATCGGTTTTACGTTACATGGTTTGGGGCCGTTTTCAATCCCCGAAAACTGTCGATAAATAGGTTTCGATTCTCGAATATAAAGAAGCAAAGCTTCGGGCGTATAAAGCACTCAGAGAATTCAAACGACTACGTATATTCATTTCCGGTAAGACCTACAGAATCTCTAAGACCCACAGATTCATGTCAATTCCTTTATTTCAAGATTTTGAATAAAAGTTGTCCTTAATCAAGAATAGCTTCATGTCAAGATAAGCGCAAACCGAGGGATTCGCAAGCCCACCAAAATTTCTTGGAGTTGTAAATTTTTAAAAGATTTTCTCAGAATTGTTGAGATTTTTAAAGAATTTTTTAATGGGAATTTCGGGATTTTTCTACAATTTTTGGGGTTCTCATGAGATTTACGGCTGAAGTGTTTGATGATTTCGAGAGTTGCAAACCCCTCGGCGCAAACGAGGCTTACTTTCTACGGTCCAAAGGTTAACTCAAAGCGCGGCCGGTCCTATCAGAAACCAGTATATGTTAATGAAACCTGTACCGTTCCTTAATGAATCTGAATAGTTCTTGCTTGACGTCTAAAACAATCAAGATCCATCTCAATTCGAACGCAGCGGGCGTATATATTAAATCTGCAGCGGCATGGGCAGATTACGCATGCATTCATGTGGAACGCGATGCATTGTTATACTTGGTAGATTAGGACGTGTCTTTTGTGAATTTCGGCTCTGATATGTTATCTATATATCTATCTGTCTGTCTCTCTATCGATCGATCTGCCTATCTTTCTATCTATCTATCTTTGTATCTACCTATCTATCTGTCTTACTACCCATCTATCTAACTATCTATCTATCTAGCCATCCTCTATCTTTCTATTTATCTATCTGTGTATGTATCTATCTGTCTTTCTGTCTACGTATCTATCTACCTATCTGTCTTTCTATGTATCTGTGCATCTATCTGTCTATCTCTGTACCTATTTACCTAACTGTCTATCCATCTATCAAGCTATCTACCTATCAGGCTCAATGGGCTTTTATAAGTTGACGTTATAGAGAATTGTAGGACCGCTTGAAAAAAAAATTTTATCCTAGTCACTTAATATCTTGAAGGACTTTTTAGGATAACCTCTCTCCCCAAGTTAACGTTTATAACTATATCATCAGCTATCTTCCTTTACTTTGTTTACTAGACAACGTAGAAGTTCTGGTCCTTTCTCTTTAAATCGATTTCCAGTAACTCCGGTTGCAAACCTTGAAATGATCCAAGGAATAATGTCCAGGTCGATGTGGAAATGAGACTCTATGATGTAACCCAAGTTACATAAGAATCTCGTGTTTCTAAGCATAAAACCCTAGTATTTCTTGTTATAGTATCTCTAGTATATATGGGGGCCAAAGTCGATTAGAAGAATTGCCCAGATTTCTCGATGATTTGGCATGCGAGCGGCACAGGCTCCGTGACTGACCCATTGTTAGACGAATGGTTATAATGGACGCTAACCGATCTATCATTAGAGGTAACGATGCACGCCTCTTTCTTCCCTTCTTGATGTACTGAAGCTTCTTGTACGTTCAGGCAACGTAAATCTCGGTGTATGTCCCCCTTTTAGCAACACCTTCTACCCCCCACCCTCCCAGCGAGCGAAAGCCAAGTCAAGCAAGATCCACCACGACTGCATATTAATCACTTTGTTAAGGGGTTCATCACGTGATTGACTTGGTGCTTAACTGGTACTGAAACCATTTTGAATAACGGGGGAGAAAGGACGAAGTAACTTGTTTACGACATCATGTAATCTTAATGGTATCGTTTGCAAAATGTACAAACAGCGTAACGTATATAGTCATCATATTTAGCAGTTTATCTGTACCAGTCTTAGAGCTATTACTGATTCATTCAACATTTGACGAGTGAATATAACTTAAGTTAATACTGATACGTATTAACACGATATGATAAGGTATTACTTCATTTTATGTCAAACAAACACATATTATATTTAAAATGTTCGATGTAGTAAATACATCATGAATATATTATCTAAATATATTTCTATACTTGATCTTTCAAGCTTTTAATAATCCTAACTGTTTTTCCAGATCTCTTTATGCTGAGTATGCAAGAGCGCATCGACAACAAAGTGGTTCGATCATAGAAGAAGCATTCTCCTGTATACAGTTATACACTCGATTCGTACTGCAACTTATTGGTTTACATTTCATACATCCAAACCGACATGCAATCAGACTGTATCTTCTTTGGGATAGAACTTTAAGTTGTGTAAACTCACGGTCCATCCAGTAGGTCAGCAAGAGACGGCAAAAGGGTTCGACAGGATTTGTTTTATTGAATTGGGTGGCTAAAAGCGGCAGAGTGGCTTGCCGGCGTATCCACGGATCTCTTGCTGTTAGCCATAACCTGAAAGCGTCACTGAAATCCTGTCTCAGAATCATCGACTTGCTTCTCAATGAACATAAAGAAGATCCAGACACGTCCATTACTTGTTTCGGTCGAGCGAGATCGAAAAAGATCCTCTGGCGTTGCCAGGCTTTCAGCGCCGTCCAGTTTTGACAGCCCGGCACGTCATCGACACTGAAATTTGCTTTCTTAAACACGTGACATACTTCACTCGAATCCCATTCTGTACCGGTTAGAATGGAACCGTACTGGAGCCAGGCCTGCGGTAGAAGGAACAGCCTCTCGAAGGACGCGCAATTCGTTTCGATAGTGGCATTCAGTAAGGAGAAATCAGCCGATGACAGATCATCACTGAAAGACGAATTCTGGAAAAAGAAAATGGCGGCGCTTTCAGATGAGGAACCCGATTGGTAAGATGAAGCCCACGTGACGGTTTGAATTCTTATGTCGGGTTTTTCAGGTGGGCAAATCGTACCCAAGACTGAGGGTAATCCTAAAAGCAGTACAAGAGCCATGATGTGCCTTTCGGGTGAATGTCGGTAGAGGTACTGAACGTTGTGCGACTCGCCTCGTGTAAGTGTACGACGTCGGCGACGGGATCTTGCGCGCGCTCCGCATGATTGCGGAACTGACAAACAAACCTGTAACAAGCCAAGACGAAAAATCATAGTCAAATAAGCAGCACCAAGCCCATAGGTAGGTAGGTAGGTAGACAGATGGGTAGATGGGTAGATCGGTAGATAGATAGATAGATAGATAGATAGATAGATAGAGAGATAGAGAGAAAGAGAGAGAGAGAGAGAGAGAGAGAGAGNGATAGATAGATAGATAGATAGATAGAGAGAGAGAGAGATAGAGAGATAGAGAGATAGAGAGAGAGAGAGAGAGAGAGAGAGAGAGAGATAGGTAGATAGATAGATAGATGGTTAGATATTTACATAGTTAGATAAATAGTTACATAAACAGGTAGGTAGGTAGCTACATATATAAATAGACAGGCAGATAAGCAAATAGATAGATAGATCTTAGATAGCTAATTACCTAGATAGGTAAACATCTAGCTACCATGAAACGTTCGTTATCGGTTATCCACGAAGTAGATCACATGGTATTCTTCATCTGTCGTCATCTTAGCTCGGGATCAGTCCGTTATCAAGGGATCGGCGCACGCGGTCCCGCGCTATACGGGTCTTTTCCGCTTCCTCGCAAACCAAATACAAATAAAAACCGAGGGCTTCTTTCTGTGCGCTTGAACATGGCCGGAATGAGTTTCGGGCTCTGGGAGAACCCCCTCAGTTGTTACACAGGTCCACTGAGGATTCCTTGTTGCTGTTTTCTGCTTTTCATTTATTTCTAAAATTATTTTCTCGTTCTAGCACAAGGAAGGATGAATCGCAGCTCAGACTCGTAGAAAAACAAAGCCAGATTTTTAATTAAAAAAATCTAAGGAAAACAGGGAAGAAAACATAAAATAAAGAAGAAAGAAAAGAAGCCAATTTTTTTTAAAGATTGTAACATATAAAAACACCAATAAGAATATGTTAATTGGATAAAACTGGAGCCAATGCGAAGTTAAAACTTGAAGAGCAAAAGACAGGAATTTGAATCAAGGCTGAAATAAACTATACAATGAGTGGAATATAAAAAGTAATTAAATAAAGTAAAAATGGTGAAGTTATTGAAAATTTATAGCGCCGATAGTTTTTAAATACTAAAATATTTATGTTACTTTATGTATATAGTTAATATGCACATATAAGTTGTTATTAAAATTACAGCAGTTTCAAAGAAAATTTCTTAAGTCGATATAGCCTTCGTATGTTATCTACAAGTACCTCCAGCTGCCTACCTAGTTACCTACCTACATACCTATCTATCTATCTATCTATCTATCTATCTATCTATCTATCTATCTATCTATCTATCTATCTATCTTTCTATCTATCTATCTATCTATCTATCTATCTATCTATTTATCTATCTACCTATCTATCTATCTACCTACCTACCTATCTATCTATCTATCTATCTATCTATTTATATATCTATCTATCTTCCTATATATCTGCTCTATCTCTCTATCTACCTACCTAACTATCTGTCATCTATCTATCTATCTATCTATCTGTCTATCTTCCTGGGTATTTCTCTATCTATCTGTCTGTCTCTTTATCTACCTATTCATCTATCTATCCATCTGACTATCTTTCTAGCAATCTATACCTACCTACTTACCTACATCTTTCTACCTACCCATCTAACTATCTTTCTATCTACATTGATGCCAGAGTAACATTCTGAGAAGATAACAGTGTTCATACTAAATAGAGAACAGCAATAAAAATAACTTAACGTGAGCAGGACGCAAGCTAACAGCGTCAATGGCCCTGGCTTTGCTTTTACCCTTCGGCAACAGAACGATCATCAGAAGCGATCTCTCTCTCATTTTTTCTGCGGCAACCAAATGGATGCCGCTAAATCAATGACTACTTAAATGAACTGGCGCCAGCAATAATAACAATAATGTATATCAAGAAAAATAGTTCTCTTCGGAAAAGGACCGGTTTTTGCAAACAGAGATCTTAAGGTGCGTAGCATAGTCAGATAGATAGCTAGGCTGCGCTCTGCTAGTACTACTAATACTACTACTACTACTACTTGTACTACTACTACTACTACTACTACTACTACTACTACTACTACTACTATTACTACTACTACTACTACTACTACTACTACTACTACTACTACTACTGCTACTATTACTACTACTACTAGTAATTACAACAGTAGTAGTAACAGTATATTAGCAACAGCGTTTTGCTTTACGGTTGGTGTTTTTACTTATACAACCAACCGACCGTCTCCATCTGTATACGGGGGTTGCACTTTATTAAGTGAGATTCGCAGTTGATTGCAGGTTATTAAAGTAGAGACGCGCGTCTGTACATTTACGCCGTATCCTTTTTGGTTGCTAGAGACAAATTCCCCAAGGTAATTACAGCAGCACTTTTGACCGGATATTGGCAATCGTCGACATCTCTCCCGCGCTCTCTCGAGTCAGTTTGTGTGCGCAACCTAGTTTTCCTCCATTTCCGCAACTTGTCTCATTTTCCCTTTTTTCCTCAACATTATAAACCATAACATCTCTTTTGTGCTCAGATAAAGAAACTTGTACGATAAGCTGGTGCCCAGTGCAAAAGAACAGCAGTTTAACCAGCCCTAGTTCCAGTCTGGTGAACTATGGAGACAGGGAGCTGCTGAAACTGCTAATATTCACCTGAATCCAGCAGGCAGACGGTTAGCAGTAGGCCGTTCAGCAGGCCCTCGACCTTGGCTGAGCAATCACGATTATAGCAAAGACGTTATCTTTAAAGAATTGATTCTCTGTTACATTTGATCAGAATCGTGCCTTTACTATTCAACAACTGCGAATGACTGTAATTGAATAGCAATGAGTATAAAAGGGCAGAAATATAATCTTATGTTATCCGTACTTAAGTTAATCATCGACTAACTTATTCTACCAATACACATACATTGTTATAAGACATTATCATTACATTATCATCATCTGCGATCAACCTTTACCCTCAACTAGAATATCGATATACCTGAACAAACTTGGAAATAGAACCCATAAGTTTGCTCCTGCAATAGCAGCAAACCCTCGTGTTGAACGCCCGCTTTGAATGAAAGCAGCAAACGATGCGTTGGGTTAACTTGGTCACACACGCCCGTTTGTCACTCTAATAGGAAAGACAATAGAACTCGAATTTTAGATGTAATTATCGTTCTTCATATAATTGTATCCGTAATGACTTTGATGCAAAATTTCAAATTGATTAGTTGAGGGCAAAAACACACAGGAAGTAAGACTTAAATAAATTAATTTTAGCTTTAATTTAAAAAAATATTGATTATCTTTAATATTTGTATTGTGAAAAGAAATGTTATTGTGCGTCAGAAAAGCCGGCGAGTAAATTGCACCGAATGAAAAGAGAAATGTCAGAAGTTTAACCCACACGCCCCATTTCACCTCACTAGGGACAAGTTAATTCACTGAACTTTAATCTAATTCGACCTTCTTGAAACCTGAATCTTATCAAGTAAAAACTTGTTCTTTAAATTAAACATTCCATCATTATATATTAGTGGGTACATAGATGTAATTTAGTCCTAATGTCGCATTAAAGTTAATTAGAATCCCAAAACGTGGTCAACTGTTGTTGACACTGGCCATTGGGAGATTGACATTCTGCGTGTTGCCGGGAGAAAACGGCGTCTTTCAATCGATTTTTTTTAAAGAAATGTATTTCGTTGTCATAAACCTCGGATTATGTTTTTTGAGAAAAGGGCTTTCACACTTTTGTTGAGGATTCTCACGCTTGCGTGCGAGTAAATCTGCCATTTTCTTGAATAGATTTTGTCGTCTCCTTATATTTTATTTCATTTCTGTGCTTCGGAACTCCATAGAATGGCCATACAATGCTTTTGCACGTGATAAGCCGACTTGAATATAATGGAAGTCCTGCTTTGAACATCTCAAAACTTGGAATTTTATGTATGATTTTTCGGAATTGGAATTTTATAGTAAGATGGGCTATACAAGTTGATCAATATTCTAAAAATAATTTAAAAATGACCTGCTTACCTATCTATATCTATCTATCTATCTATCTATCTATCCATCTCTGTCTGTCTGTCTATCCATCTGTCTGTCTGTCTACCTATCTTTTTTCCAGATATCTATTTATCTGTCTATCTTTGTATCTATCTGTCTATCTATCTATCAATCTATCTATCTATCTATATCTGTCTGTCTATCTATCCATCTGTCTATCTGTCTACCTATCTTATTTCAAGATATCTGTTTATCTATCATATCTGTCTATCTTTTGTATCTATCTATCTATCTATCTATATATCTCTCTATCTATCTATCTCTCTATCTATCTATCTATCTATCTATATATCTATCTATATATATATATATATATATATATCTGTATATCTACCTCTCTATTTATCTATTTTTCTATCTGTCTATCTGTCTATCCGTCTATCTCTCTGTCTATCTGTCTGTCTATCTATCTATCTATCCACCTATCTGTCTATCCGTCTATCGATCTGTCTATCCGTCTATCTATCTGTCTATCTGACTGTCTATCTGACTGTCTATCTATCTATCAATCTATCTATCTATCTATCTATCTATCTATCTATCTATCTATCTATCTATCTATCTATGTATTTATCTATCTATATCTTCTATCTAACTGTCTATCTATTTATACATCTATGTATCTATCTATTGTCTGTCTATCTATCTATCCATCTATATATCTATCTATCTATCTGTCTACATCTAAATGTTATAAAATGATAAGAAATTTAGTCGCATAAACATTAATTAAGCTTCAGCTACGTAACCACTTCATGTTGCATAGTTGGGTGCAAGTTTTACCTCTAATCCGATCGAGAGTGGTAATAGACGACTCGTTAACACTTGGCTGGAATAATTTGCCGTCACCTGTAATCGTCTCTCTTTGCGCATGGTGAGTTTCCAAGTAGAGTTACAGTAGTCAACATCGTCTATCTTGTTATGAATCATGTCATTGTTGAAGACGTTACGAAATCCGGCTATCTTTCTTGCATATTTCTAAAATACAACAAGGATCATCAAATGGTGTTAAACCTGGTAATTGTAAGAGAACGTAACTCTACAGTAAAGACCTTGTAATTGTTTCATTGGGAATATCAGATCGGTAATTAAGCGTCTCATCAGTTAAGTATCGATATCCAACATTACACAACTCTGTCGATGTGGATATAGCAATTATCTGACCGTCTAGTTTTTCTGGACTTGGGGATCGATATCGCGGTAATCGATTTTAAGATTTTGTTAATTAAGTTTTAATCTTAGACGATATATCGATATATATGACGTGATCTTTCGATAATTATGGTTTCTAGTCCACCGTCGACTAAGTTTTGATGTTAACACATATTAATGCCGATAGTACGATGTCAAAACCAGCCAAGTATCAAAATCACAATACGTCGATAGAAAAATTGGTTTGTGAGAATGTAGTATATCGTAAAATAAATATCGATACTACGATGTATCGACATAGATTATGGCAATTTTATTTTAGATCGATAAACATCGGCTTAAACTTCCACCAGCGCACTATTTATATTTTCCGTAACCTGGCAACGCTGGATAGTAACTCGCATCGGCTGCAACTATCAAATGTTCTAACACACAAAACACGTGGAAATGGCGAACTTCAAAAAGACGCAGATCCGCGCCTTGCCCAAAATTGGGCAAAAAATCACTGCAGACACATTGTATTGGAGAAAATTAAACGTAAGTTACGGATGTGTTCTACAAATTAAAAAAATCTGACCATAAGTTTGGTATTTTAGTTCCCTGTGACAGTCAAAGAGTTTGGGCCGATTGACTACATAGATGTTATGCCAGTGGAGCCTTACTTTGTAGCAGTGTCGTGCTCCTCCCGAGTCCAGGTCTACAACCCAATCACGCATCAGGTGCAGAAGACGTTCACCCGCTTCAAAGACGCCGCGTACGGAGCCTCGTTCCGATCTGATGGGAGACTGCTCTGCTCGGGCACTGATGAGGGAAGTGTCAAGTTGTTTGACGTTACCTCCAAGTCACTTCTTCGTATCTTTAAGGGTCATTCAAGGTATAGTAGCTCCACCTTTATGGCCATGGTGGAATACGACGTAAGCTAAAAAGTGTTGTCTCTTTCTCAGCCCTGTTCACCGCACGAAATTTACCGCGGACAACACACACATCGTGAGCTTCTCGGACGACAAAGCCGTGGTGCTTTGGGACATTCCGAGCGAGACGGAACTATGCAAATTTCAGGAACACACGGTATGTCTCATTGTCACCAAGGTAAAATTTAATGGTAACGTTGTATGTTGTACAGGATTATGTCCGTGCGGGCTGTGTTTCAAGCATTAGCTCCGATATCTTCCTCTCGGGTTCCTACGACCACACTGTCAAAATGTACGACGCCCGTTCCCCGAGCGGCAGCACCATCACGGTGGACCACGGGGCCCCAGTGGAAAGTATAATCATGTACCCTGGAAACTCGATATTCGCGTCAGTCGGGGGCACTGAACTTCGAGTCTGGGACGCCCTGGCCGGCGGACGTTTACTGGCACGCGTCTCGCAGCATCATAAAACCATCATGTGCGTCCAGATGGCTACCAATGGGAGTCGGTTAGTCACCGCGGGGCTCGATCGGCACGCTAAAATTTACGATATCCAAACCTATCGAGTCGTTCATACTCTGGATTTCCCTTCGCCAGTCCTTAGCCTTGGAATTACGGTATAATCTTAAACTGAAAACTGAAGAGATAATAAATTAATTTAAAACAGTATAGACGCTAACGAATAACTTTGTTTTTATTTTTATAGCCCGATGATTTCACGGTAATCGCCGGTATGTCAAACGGACTTATCTCAATGCAGCACAGGCAGACGGAAGCCGAAGCCCGTGCTCTGAATCCTTTGGACTCGAAGAAGCAACAACGGAGAGTGAGTTCTTCACGTGTTAAACATTTTTCCCAATTCTTGTACTAAATGAAATATGCATTGGCGAAAACAGGAAGAAGCAGCTTATCGGTACAAAATCCACTCCAGCTACCAAATGTCGTTCAATCCAACGACTGACCTGGAAGTACCGGTCGAGGAGCGGGCCACCCTGCCCCGTTACGACATGTACCTCAAGAAGTTCCAGTACACTAAGGCCCTCGATACCGTGCTAGCTCCGTACATCAGCAAAAAGAAGCCCTCGGTCACTGTCAGCGTCTTCCAGGAACTTATGCGGTATATACACATTTTCTTGTATATAAATATATTTATAATAATATCTCATAGTGTCACTATGGTATACACACATATATGTGTATATACAATAAAATGTTGAATTATCCTTGGAATCTGTAATATACATTACACTATACTAAAAATGGCCGACTTCATATTTCAGTTGAAAAAGAATAATACTTCAGGAATAATAGAATCTCTTGATTGAATATAGACGTGGAGGGTTGACATCAGCTCTAGCGGGAAGAGAAGAGAAATCCTTGAATCTGGTGCTGCGGTTCCTGGCCCGCTACATCAACGATCCCGGATTCACCGACGTTCTGACTGAAGTTGCAAATACTCTATTAGGTATTTGACTGATTTTAAAGAACCTCCTTTTTGGATCCTAAGCTAACTGTCATTGTTAACTTTGCAAACTAATGTGACTTCCATTGGATCTGCCCTTCCAGACATCTACGAGAACGTCCCGCTGACCCCGCAGAACGAGAAGCTCTTCCTGCAGCTTCAGGAGCACGTGGTCCGCGAGACTGAGTATATGAAACAGCTTATGCAGCTCGAGGGAATGCTGCACACGATTCTTTCCGCTGCAGAAGCGTCGCAAACTTCCGCCGTCGACCAGTCCGTCACCATCTTAACACCCTCAGCTACTGCGATTTCAAATTCAAACCTCGTTCTCAGTGTAAAATAATGTTGTGTTTTTTTTCTAAATAAAGGTAATGATATGATAATTTTTAATGACATTAGTTTGGTATTGATTAGTAAGTGGGAAACAAATGCAGAAAGTTTAACAGTCGAATAATTATTTTGATTCTGAAATTTAAGTTACAAATGAGTAACTATTCAATTTTCAATAAAAATCAGCGTTTAATTAATAATATCAGTTACTGAATTAAAAAGGCGTTTTAAAAAATGGTTTTGTATTTTTATTAATAACAAAGATGTTATTTCCCCATTCTTCCACGTTCAATACGTTTACCCTCGCTGGCCCGCGGTCTTCCCACATTGGAGCCTTTCTTGCCGCCGACCGACTGCTGTTTGTCCTTGGTCTTGTTGCTCAGCATAGGGTGGATTTCTAACAACAAACAATTTTAAATGTACTTAACCATCTATACTTATCATTTCAAAATTAGACTTCCTCTAAAAACTAAACTTGTTAACAGAACTGAAAAATTGACTTGAAAATTAACTTCTTATTAAAAATTAGTTTATTTAAAATTTCATTCATTATTGACATTGGAAATTGACTTGGTGTTAAAATTAAGTTTCTTATTTTTAAAAAGTAACTTTATATTGCTGAATTTAGAAAATTAGTTATTGATTTACAAAATTCGAAATATTTTTTTAAAATTAACCTATTACCGAAACTGAGAAACTGACTTTACTGTAAAATTGTCAAATTGGTTTACTGTCAAACTACTTGTCGTAAAAGTATGCATATACTGAAGATTAACTAATTATTGAAAAAAATCAACTTGTATTTGAAAGGCTAGGCATACCGTCCGTGGGAGCGCTGGGCAACTGAATGTCGTACATCTTGGCCTTTTTCCTCTTGGGTGAATCGTTCTCCTTCTGACTGCTCGGATCGCGCTTGTTGGCTTCATCTTCAGCACCGTCCGTGGCGGGCGTCCATCCGTCTTCCGGCTCTTCCACTTCAGGGGCGATGGGGAGGTACATGAGTGCTTCTTCGGCATCAGCGAAGTCATCTTCCTCGTCGGATGAACAGTAAGCGGCTATGGGCTCCTCGGTGATGACGTCGACTTCGACATCTTCCTCTTCCTTGCGCTCGTTCTGCGTCACCGATTTGTCTTCGTCGGCCAGGTCGAATTCGGATTCTCTTTCTTCGTATTCGACATTTTCGTCCAACTCTAAAAGGACGCGTAGATATTTTATTTTAAACTTTTAAAAGATGGCGATAAAAAAACGAAATATTAAAGTAAAGCTGTACTGGATTCGATTCACACGAACTACATGTTAAATAGTATAATGTAATAAAAATTAATTAAAATTAGCCTACAATGTTGCAGAAGTTACACGAATTAGAACAAGTATACCGTTCATTAGATAATCTCAACTTAATAAACGACGTTTATAAATACAAACAATTAGGAATTTTATTCATTCGATACAAATTTTGGAAATGTTTCTCGCTTCGCTGTTTTATCGATGAAATCTAAATCACCTTTAAAATCCGGCGCGAAAGCTGACCAGTTCTCCACTTGGTACTGAGCCCATAAAGAGACGACCCCGCTGGATACCGAGGCGATGATGGGGCGTACCGGATGCCACTGGATAAAACAATATCCATCAATTCATTAATGAATATTATTAATAATTAATTTAGGAGTGAAATATGAAAATGTATTCCTTATATGACGATACAATTAATTTATTTACTTGAGAAAAAAGTAATAAAGGAAAAGATTCTCTAAGAAGGCTTACGACAACGTCGAGGAGCAATTCGCCTTTGGTCCCGTGCAGGATTTTCACCAAGTTCCCAATGCTCCGCTCCCAGATGTACAGGGCGTGCTGTCGAGCAGATCCCGCGCAAATGTACTCGCCGTCCCCTGAGAAGCAGCACTTTTTCCACGTGGTCCTATGCACATGAAGCAGAACCTCTTTTATCGATTCCTCGATCTTTCAGTGGTAATTCTCTTATACTGACTTGTACTGACGTAACATAAGTCATAACATTACTGACTTGGTAATAATTTACTGAAAATACAAATTAACAGTAATATAAGTATAATCTTCTCACATAAAGTAATAAGTAATCTTTCAAATTTGATTACTTAAAAATGACGATAGATATCAAAGAATTTAATAACAAGTATCACTCGCATTCTACTTTAATTAGTATCTATTTAACTGGGAATGTGTATGAATGAATACTTATTGACGAGGTCCTGCAGTCTCTGCATAGGTTCGGGGTCGCCATCCTTGCCGCAGGTGAGCACTTCCTTCGCGTCGTACACGCGAATAATCCTGTCCCCGCTGTTCACCAAGAAATTGCTTTGGGGAAAAATGAATCATAATAAGATATTAATAATTTCCACTATTTCTTCGTAATCCATAAGTTATCCTTCATAACCCTTTTAAACAATAAAGTATAATACGGTTAATTATCACCGTTAGATTAAACAAGGAAATTTAAACTTAGACATCGAAATGAAATACACATTTGCATAAATAGGTAGCACAATACCTTCCACGGCGTGCGAACTCGATACTTCTGACGGCAGTGCTGCTCGTTGTACCTTGATTAATGCGGAACGAAGCTTTCAATTCCAGTGTATTGCTGTTTAAAACCAAGATTTTCCCTTTCCCGTTGCCGGTATAAATGTGATCGCCCCGACGGTCAAAAGACGCAATGATATTCAGATCGGCCTGTAAAGTGAACACAGAACCAATCGCTCAGTCCCATAATAACGGGATATGAAAAAATTATTATGAAAACAAAAGTACCTCCTCTTCATCTAGTGGCAGCAAACGGTGTTCACCTTCCAGATTCACCAGAACCGAGGCGTGCCGCATCGGGCACACGAGAAATGACTGTGAACTGCGCGGGTGAAACTGGACCTATAAACATGAGCCTCCTCGTTAACTGCCGAGCCTTAATTTTTTACATGTCACGTACCTTGAGAATCGGGGACGGAAAGCAGTACTTCTGGTCGTACTCTCCGGTTAGAATGTCCCAAATGGCAACCGTATTGTCAGTGGAGGCGCTGAGAATCTTGCGGCCGTTTCTTGACCAGCTGAAATAAAAAATACATCAAAATAATTTGAACTACTACTTGCATTTATATGCACGGTAACCATAGAAACATACACGTCCATCCTATTAATGTAAAATATCAAGAAAGCAAGTTATTCTCCATCACTGGTTGTGTGAAATCTTACCAAAGTGAACAGACAGGATGGACGTGTGCGCTGATGATTTTTGTGATGCCACGGGTGAGAAAGTCCCAGATGACGATGCGCCCGTCGTTACAGCCAACCGCCAGTAACGTTCCCCAGCGGTTAAAGGCACAGGTAATCGCCATGGAGATGCAGTCCAGCGTTCCATCGAACTCTTCGGGATAGTTCTGTCCAAACGACTCTGTTCAAAGCAAAACAACCGTTCCTGTTGTTAAGCATGTTACATAGTTCAACGTATTACAACAGGGCGACCATGAAAAACCCATTCAAAGCTCAACGTTATAGTTCTCCCCGCTTACCGAGCAATTCTATGTTCATTTTCTTTGCTGAAATTTGTCATCAATCTAAGATATAATTAATTTGGACCCCTGGTCCTGGTCGGGCAACAAAACACCAAATATTAGGCGAGTTTGTGTTTCCACTACTCGAACCGCTTTGTTTACGTCGCGTTTGGCGATATTCTAAAATCCTGTGCGTAGTTTGAACTTACTCACTAGGTGGCTCTTTTCCGGATTTTTTTTTCAGTGGCATACCCTTAAAGATAGCTGTTTATTAGTGTTACCTTTCACAACCATGTCTATATTTACATAACAGATAATTCCTTATAATTTTTTAAAGTATTTATTCATCTGTAGAGGCTTTATAACATTTTTTTAACATTGAAAGATGCACTTGATAATTGGTTGTATTGCTTTATTGGTTTGGCTAATAGCTTGCATGTTCTACCCGTACTCGTCTTGTTAGTTTCTTTTGGGCTCCTATTTTCATCTTGGCTAAACTCAGTTCCTCTTGATTCTTCCTCTGCAATTTTCCCGAGTGCTTTTTATTGGTTTTTGAAGAAGCCAAGAGGCTTCCACGTGAGAGCTACATCCGCGGTGAAATCAAATCACTAAGGGAGGGGGGCAAATCTAATAAAAAAAGCCTACGTGTAGGCACAACAAAAACGAGCGCAAGATCAAATATAATCCGGTAGATGCCAATGAAGTTGGGTGTGTTTTCTCAATATTACTATTTTTTTATTAGTTTTATCATTTGTATCTATAATAAAAGCTTACCAAACTAAAATGTTATGTATCACTGAAGTACATAATTTTTCCCGGCTATCCATTAAGGACGAAAGGCGTGTAAATTGCACTTGCTGCCATCAAGATAGAGGGTCGGCCACATCCTGTTGCGCGCTGCAACGCCACGTGATCGATATTAACTATTCTACTTCATCATATCGCCATTGCAGACGTGTGTCGCGCCTCCGCAGACATGACAGATTGTCTGCCCGATGGAATCTGTCTGTTGGGCTTGTAAGCAATATCTTTTCGCGTGTTGCAGTTTCAGTTTATCGAACGACCTATACTTGACGTGTTGTCACGTGTAGACCAAGCGGGAAGGTTCTGCTATTAAATAGATAGCTGTCTTTTGAAATTTGCCTGGCGTCTAGCCAACCGGCTTTTTTGTATATGTCTGGTGTAAATTGTAGGTCGCTTAATGAAACGAATGGTATATGATGACATATAGCTAATCGTCTGATGAAATCTGTCTTGTTGCCCGGTGGAATTCGTCCGTTAGCATCTAATATTAAAGGATGTTATGTCGGGTACCAGGCTATTTTAGACAAGTTAAACCTTTACATTTTGGTTATGTTAATTAAAATCGTCCGTTACTTTTACTGATGTAGTCCCACAATCTTTGCCGGACACAATCTGTCTGATAAAATTCTGGCCAACCAGACAATATTGCCGACGCTTTCTTTCAGCAGCTTGTTAAGATGTTCAACTGGACCGCATTTTTACTTTTCTCAGTAGACTAACTTGTTGCCCGGCGAACTTTGCCTGATAGCAATCCAAACAACCCATTTCAAACGGCAATTTACTTAGAACGATCAGCATTTGTTCTCCCCTGCAACTGTCCGTATCTCCCTCAGTGATCCTCTTTTTCAATCCTTACAAAGCCAACACAGCCCGAAGAAATTTAATTGCCCAACAGACCTGTCTGATAACAGTCTGATTGTACCCAAACTAAACTATATCATCAGCAAGCATTAAGTACCATAACTTACAACTAGCGTTTGAACGGTTCGCATTGTGATTATGAATCCAGCAGACAATAATACCGTCGACATGTGTCTGATAACAGTTTGAGAATCTGTGATATCATACAAACCATCGCTAATCAGTACCATACGTCAAATTGGTATTCAAACACTATAAAAGTAGTGTTCAGCAGGCACATTCCTTGCCCGGCGAAATCTGTCTGACAGCCTTTCAAAGAATCCCTCGTCCAACTGCAATTCATTAGAAACGATCAGCTTTTGCTGTTTTCTACGGCCGTCCGTCTCTCCTTCAGTGATCCTCTCCTCCATCCCTTTAAACCCACCATCCGACAAATCAAGTGCCCGTCGAAAACCGTCTGAAAAGCACTTGGTGGAGCTAAACAAACCATTACAATCAGTATCTTAAGGACTTTTTGTGTGAACAATTTTGTAATTGTATTGCTCTACAGTTTTCGTCGTTGTCTGCTTGCAAGACTTTCGATATTGCCCGGCGAAATATGTCTGGTAGCCCTACTAATAATCTCACATCAGTCTGCAACCCACTGAGACGATCAGCTATGTTGTTGTTCCTGCGACTGTTTGCCCCTTTTTCATTGATCCTTTCCCCCATCCCTGCAAAGCTGACTCCGAAGAACCGAACCGACTGTCCAAACAGTTTGACAAACAGTTCGTGACAGCAAACAAAGAATCACAATCAGTAACTTGGGATATGACGCTCGGACAGTTCTATGATTGCGGTTCTGTACAGTTTTTACCAATTTCAGCAGACAAACTTATTTATTGTGTTTGCCCAGTGAAATCTGTCTGGCAGCCTTGCAAATAGTCCCAGTGAAACAACAATCCACTGAAACGATCAACTTTTGTCGTACCTGCGAATGTCCGTCTCTCCTTCATTGATCTTCTCCTACACTTAATACCTGCACAGTAAACATCCGCCAAACTGAACTGCCCGTCAAAATCCGTCTGTTAACAGCCTGTGGAACCAAACAAACTACTATTAAACATTGTCTTAAAGATTAGATAAAACCCATTTTCCCAATGTGCTTACTGCATTTTAATCGTTTCCAGCCGTTTACATTTTGCTTTTGCCCGGTGAAATCTGTCTGACAGCCTTCCAAACAATCTCACGTGAAACAGCGATCGACGGAGACGATCAGCTTTTGTTGTTCCTGCGACCGTGTGCCACTACTCCTTCATTGATCTTCCCCTCCGTCCCTATACAGAAAGCAGCTGAGATCCGACAAACTTAACTGCCCGCCGAAATCTGTCTGACGGTTTTCAAGTATTCGTTTACCCAGTATAGTGCAAATCAACCACCTCTTTACTCGCCAAACTGTAGAATGTTCAAATCTTAAGCCTTATTCAACTAAAAGCTCCTTATAAACTTAAAAGGTTTCACTATACAGTTTCCCAAGAAGTCGTTGTACCGTCTCATGGCGCTGCTGTTTCGTCTGTTCACCACAGCGCAGGCGTTGGAAATGTGGGCGATAAGAGAGCAAGTCTAGGAGTTACAGAGCAAATCGTTTGGTTAGCGCGCCGGGTCTCAAAACCACCGATCGAACGGGCTCTTATTTGCATACAACCTCAAGCACAAAGTGGTCGCACACATACAACACACACCAGGAAAAACACACATGTTTTTGCAGTAAGGCAGCATAGAGATAGGACCAGGACAGCTGTTTTTTCAACCGTGTAATTTCTCGCATATGGTCTTCTGCAACGCAACGGGCATCGACTTCCCTTTTGTTTGACGTGGCGACATCGCTTGTTATTCCCAGGTCAGTTTTCTAACAACCATTCCGTGACGCTGGTCTTGTTTCTAAGGCGCCTGGCTTGGCATTTGCCCTCAGGCTATGCGCTTGTTAACTACACCCGCAGGGCAAATTAAAAGCCAGCAGTTTCGCGGGCTAATGTTTGGACCCGGAGTAAGTTTTAATAATGGAAATCTGGCCCTTGGGGCGTGAAACGTTTTTAGCTCCCTAAGGGCATGAAAATCAGAAAGTCCTGGATAAACTTGGCTCTTACATCGAGTTTATGATGTGTTGCAGTGGGCAGCTATGAGCAGCGTGGGTAATATGAAGAAGAGCAACTTTCGCCTGCTGCTGTTGCTGGCCTTCTACTCGCTATTCCTGATCCTCGGCGCGGCCATTTTCTCGGCCATCGAGTCGCCCTTAGAACTGGCTGAAGTCAAAGCCATGCGGGACAGGAAGTTTCAGTTTCTACGGGCCCACACTTGCATACAAGGTCAGTCACCTCGGTTTCCATATCCCACCTACCTTTAACATAATCAATAGTCGATAAAAAGTTAAGCAAAAGTCTATTAATGAAGACACGGAAACGTCCTTACAATCTCATGCAATAATCATAGGCTGAGTAGAACATCATACAAGCAGAACGCAATTATCGATAACTCGGTTAAGCATCGATATGACTGGATGAGAGTCTTTTGAAAGGCTCGGAGCGTTCACTTGCGCGCCCCTTTTATCGATTTACACCGGCGCTGAATGTCTTTTCTCCATCTTCGTCAAAACAGCGCCCACGCAAAAGCTTCTCCTCGGAGCTAAAAAGGCACCCCGGCAAAGCTTTTTTTTATCCTTCAGTATTATGCCTTTCATTACCTCGACGTTATCAATCTTGCAAACTACGGCTATTATGGAACCCTCGTAGCTTCACTTATGCCCTGCGGCGTCTAGGGTCGTTTAAAAAATGGCCGCCCGTTGGATATACAGCTGAGGACTAAAAGCCTACATGAGATGGCCTTAAACAAAGTCTATGCTTTTAATTCTCAAAACAAAGGAATGTAAGATCCTTATAATGAAGTAATCAGGATGGCTGGGTACCTTGAGAGAAAAGTTAAGACGCTGCAATGCGATTGGCGCTCCTGATATGGAACCTAATTGATTTGCGCGTAGATGGAGAGAGAGGTAGAGAGAGTACAACGCCTCTCGCCCTCTTGTTCTTCAATCGGTAATTTCACATTCAAGAACTAAATCCAGGATCCAAGACTATATCATTAAAACTACGAAGATAACATATGTGTCAGTTTACTTGTATTATATTCAACATGACTGTAATCAATAACAAATCAAGTGACATGTCAGACAGTCATTGTGTTAAGCCCTGAGCACAAGAAGGAACTTTCCCATTGTCAATCCAGCATGCATCCACAAGCTTTCAAAGTTGTTACAAGTTTGGCGTCGCATCTGGGGGGAATCCTTAATAATATCAGACATTTATTTCTTCGTTACACATAACTTTCCTAATTCGTGCAAGCTTCTGCATGATGTGATACGAATACGATGTGAAAAGATAACATTGGTTTCATTTAACTTAACGTGTTCTTAGTTTGTATATTAAACATACTTGTATGTATAAATATTTAGTTGTTAAGAAACTACGTAGTACATGTGGATGACAGTTAAATTCTATGCAGTTCACTCGACAATGTATTATATTTCAGTTAGTTACTAATTTAATAAAAACTGGAAAAAATCTGAACGATTTAGGTCAGACTTCTGTTCAGTATGGCGCATGGTATCCTTACATTAACCGCCTTACGNCAGCCCTGACAGAAATAGTGAATAAAAATAACCTAACTGAAACATTTTTACGACAAACTGATAAGTTGCAAGAATGTTACTGAAAAAACAGTTACAGATGTAAGCGCTTTTCACCTGTTTTTGATCAGACATGCTTTAAACAATTCAAGCAACATTATTCTATCATTCATTTATCATGAAGACCAAAAAGAGGCTATACTAAAGTACATAGCATTTTAGCTCTCTTAGTTCGGTTGACGCGCACTATACTTTCTCCTTTCACCCTTGCACAGATCGGTAGGCTGTCTGCTGTCAATAGAAGCCTCAGTCGTCGGGTTAGCTTTAATTGAAACTCTACGTCATCTAATCGTCAGCTGCGTACATTCAAATCGCCTGTTGTTAAAGAGAGTGCTGACTATAGAGAAAGAAATGGAGAGTCGAGTGAAAGAGACGTCGCCATTGTTGGTGTTTGGAGCTTGTAAAGCCCGGCAAACCATCAGAAAGAGTTCGTTGCTATTGTTGTTGTTTGTCGTTTTCTACTTGGCTTACCTAGCGGTAGGTGCCGCTGTCTTTTCTCAATTTGAGAAACCCATTGAACAACAGATTGAAGCCCAGTTGCGACAACGCCTGGAAGTTTTTCGCCGCCGATACCGGAACGTTCCAGGTAAACGCCGCAAAAGTGGCGGCACCAGGTCACGTGATCATTTTTGAAAAGCGCGCCAAAACCGTTAGCTATTCGGTTCGAGGGAGTTGCCAAAACCGTCTCACCCCGTGGTCTCTGCAGCTACAAACTTACTGATAGTCGATTGGTTGATGAACAGGTCACGTGACTTGCGGATGGTAAGGGGGTTGAATAACCTTTGACCTCGGGGTTAGATCTATAGAAGGAAGGCCCAAGCGTTTTACGTAACTGACCTTGTCCGCTTTGACGTCTAGCCGTCATAATAGCACCCTGGAGCACTTTCATTCAGTATAGCCATTGGTGATATTTGAATATATATAAGAATTAATACAATATTATATATATATATATATATATTCCAGGGTCGTATTACTAAAAGCTTAGAAAATCGCCCTAAATCTCGGGCAGTAACCCACAAACAATGTGAGGCCTTCGGTTCTCGTGCTCACCTTGAGAAACTTAAATCTCAGCTAAGTAGAATTTCTCATTAAGAAAGCAACTGACGGATGGTGTGTGTGGAACAGGTTGATGTTTCTTCCTTTAACCGCCTGATGGCGCTGCCTGTTACCTGGATCCACAGGCTATTCTTCTTGTAATCAATTGATTTTTTCGTTATAGCTTACTTTCATCTGAGAATTTATAAATCTGAAATTGTAAGCAGTATTCAGTCCCTTAAACAATTACAACAGGAATCCTATTAGCGCTCAAAGCTATCGTCATTAACAATATCTCTCCTCTGTACTTCGCGCTTCAATTGTAATTAGATCTTCAAATGACGACAGAAATTCTTGGCTTAAAAGTTCAGAATCTCAAACGACATGAAGTATGTTTGCATCTTTGCTATCAGTAACAAGATTTGTTTGGGGCAAACATGGCGGATCTCGGCGAGGAGGAGTCGGTCAACAATGGCGATCGATAGAGAGGCGGAGCATAAACTTTCCTACAAGAAGTTTAACAAGCGGAACTTGGAAACAGTAACAACTGGATGATAATAAGCTCCAGGCGAATGCTAACGACCCATTCAACTTGTTATTTTTCCAGTTGAACCTCCTTTAAAAACTATTACACGATGAAGACTTATAATATCCTGTTAATAGATATTTTATACACACGTGCATAATTGTTACAATTCTATGTATTCTTGAGTTAACTTCATATAAATTTTTGCTTTAAGTTTATAGTTTTATGATGTACAGTCTAGGGCAAAAGAAGGGTTCTTGCTGAGGAAAGATTCCTTGCTGACTGCTCCCACATTTTCTAGAGTATAGAAACCCAAAAAATACCAGGCGTGGAACTAGCAGTACCACATGCACATTTAAGGTTTCGTTTAATTTGGTTCATTAGTTTCACCAAAAAAAAATCCTAAAAGATGAGAAATTACCGTAACTCCTATACAGGGTACTTCCAGAACCGTTTAGTCTGCCCTGCTCTACATCTGGAGAATCGCTGTGTAACATCTCTTTAACTTAACTTATCATACTTATACTTAACTTAACATCTTATTTAACTGTGAAATGATATCTCCGGCACAAATTACACTTCCATCAAGTAAAAACCGTGCAGAACTATATCCGTTTTTGAACATTACAGACCCTTCCTAGGATATAAAACCAGCCAACGCTAAAAAGCACTAGCTTTAATCTCTCTATCAACCATTATGTATTTAGTTGAAGGAAAACAACAAGTGTATTTCAAATATAACTGAAATTCTTGTCTGGTTTTAGAGCACGAACTTGATGCCCTCTTGGCTGATGTGGTGCGCGCTACCAACCGCGGAGTGGCCGTAACTCGCAATGTCTCTTCCGAACCCAACTGGAGTTTTGGACAATCGTTCTTCTTCGCTGGAACAATCGTTACTACAATAGGTAACTCGTCCGATTCGCATTAACTCTTACTCTTAGTGATTCAAGTTTAAACACAAAAGGATTAGACTAAACTAGGATATAGCGTAAGAGCGTAACTTAATTAATGTTAATGCATTCTAACTTACTTCGTATTGCTTTTTAGCTAACTTTATGTACTTTATATTCTGTAGCCACCCGTGAACCAATTCTGAACACATGAGCAAGACTTTAATACGCAAAACATTTTATCTTTATACTGTTATTATAATACTCTGACCTATTACGGCATAAGGGGGCATGGCAGATTATAAGTACTATATGACTGTAACCCGCTCAGCTATGTTGCAATCCAGGTTAATTCGATTAAACGTTCGCGTGTATAGTCTCGGTTTCTTCTTCAACGACTACACGAATTCCACTTTACGACTTACTAGGTCCGAGTAGGTTCCTCTCGTCTTAGGGCCTACTTCCACTTCATTACGTTAATTAGCTGCTGTTTTTATTGGTCCATTTCGACAGGTTATGGCCACGTGACTCCGCTTTCCGAGGGTGGTAAAGTCTTCTGCATTGTGTACGCATTCATCGGGATCCCCATGACTCTGATGCTGCTGACTGCCCTAGTGGATCGTCTCATGGTTCCTACCACGTGGTTCCTGCAGTACCTCAACGCCAAGCTGGGCCACTTGTATCAGCCGTTCAACATCCGTGTCTTCCACCTACTTACCATAGCCGCCATTTTACTTGTTTTCTTTTTCGTGATCCCGGCGGCCGTGTTCGATGTCCTCGAACCGGATTGGAACTTTCTCGACTCGGTCTACTACTGCTTCATCTCGCTGACCACGATCGGGCTCGGTGACTACATTCCCGGGGATTCGCCCAGCCAGCCGCTGAGACCGCTCTACAAGATTGCAACGACAAGTAATGTACCAGTAATAACAAGAATTTAATCTTGGGTCGAGAAGTTGGCGTCGAATCCATACGTTCAGTGACCACATGACTCTCAAGACCCATTTCACGGACCAATTCATGGTTATCGCAGACCTTGTGAATCATGGATTTCGGGTCACAAGTGCAAGATTTGAAGTGGTTTTCTTTCATTATTTTTTTCGGTTATTTACTTTTTTGTTATTTTAAGTATGTTTTTAATTTATTTTTGTTATTTTATTTAACATATTTCCATTCTATTCTGAGTGTTAGATTCTCCGTCTACTAATGTCTAACGCTAGTTGTCGTTGCTCCTAGTTTACTTGCTGCTGGGCCTCGTCTTCATGGTGCTGACTCTGACCGTCTTCTACGACATCCCGCAGCTGAACATCGGCAAGGTTTTCCTCCTAAAATCTGATGACTACGTCAACTCTTCTTCCACTTACGAAACGGAGAAATCCCGGCTGCAGGCCTCGGCTATGGGTCTCGGAACTTCGAACGTTTCCTCGATGGCTTATACTAACTACGGTAAAAGGCCTGTTACTTCCTAACGGGGAGGCGCCAATCAATCTACCTCTAACGCTTTTATCAATAATTAACACAATACAATACTTTACATTTTCCCAATTTACCTTGATCCCATAGTATATGATGCATGGCCCAATATATATGTTATTTAAACAAACAAGTGCTATAACGAGCAGATTCTGGATAACAGCTAACACTTAAGTAGAATAATAATGTTGGTTGGTGTTTTGGGTAAGTCTGTACTAGGCCTCTTTCGCATTGGAACAAGGACGTGTAACTTGTTAACAGTGGTGCAATATGGCGTATTGTTTTGGTTCTCATTAACGCCATCTAGTGGTGCACCTCGCTAGATGAACATCATATTGACTTTAAAAGTTTTTCTGTTCCTTTTAACATTGGTAACATTTTCTCTTCTGAAAGGCGCAAGTTACGGTGCAACGGATGAAGAAGCGGCACTGGCATCGGGAATGAGTCGCCAGATCGTTCGCGTCAAGTCACGCCGCGAGGACGACGATGACGACGACTCGCCCAGTCCCGAGGATACTACGCCCGTTCACGCACGTCCCTAAACTTCCCTCATATAAAAAAATTGTAAAAGTGCAACAAAATTGAATCTTGGTAAGGGCGCCTATGCCAGCTACATTAAAGGTTTTAACAGAAAAGTAAAAAAAAAACTTTGGCTTTTGGGTATCGTTGAATTTTTGTCATCAGTAAAGAAAACAAACATTAAAACAATCACTGTTGGACAACCTAAGCACTTTTTGTGAAATCTCTTGATATCTATATAAATGTGAGTATCCTCGGAAAATTCTCTTCTTACAATTCTTTGAAATATCTATCTGTGTACAACTGTGAAACAATTTTTTTTCTCGCAAATTCTATGTCTGTTATGATATATTGAATGGGATATATTACACAATCGATGTGACGGTTCCCCGTATGCAGAAGACATTTATTACGAACGGTTACTGTTATGACAAATAGAGATATAAGAAGATTATTTTTCAAGTAAAATGGAAAGTTCGAGTTGCAGATCTATTCACGTCTACGGGGCCTGACAGACGATGCGTTACAAATGTTCTGTGATTCAAACATCTGGCGCTGAAATGAATTTCTGTTCAGGTCTAATACTAGAACGAGTTAGGATTATGTTGGTCTTTATTACGTATATTCTTAGACTTACCAGACGAATCCCGTTCTGTACGTAGCAATGAATTCATTCATTATTTAAAAGTTTCGCTTTCGAATGCTATAGTAGTTGATGGACTTAATTACATCTTTGATGTTCGTAGTCCAGTTGCTCTTTTCATGATTTAAACTTTAACTTTAGTTCCTTGTATACATAATTTTTGCACGGATTGTAAAATTATTGAATTATGCTAGTATAAATTTTTATTTGAATAAGTATTGAAATATGTAAGAAGTTGAACGCAACGGAAAGAATAATTCCAAAACTGGCAGCGCTGTAAAGGTTCAAAAAAGCAGCAGACAAACGCATTTTCACAACGAACCTGTTTGCTTTGCTGGTTGTTATCGTCCAAACGACCAAGTTCTTACAAAGCTACTGAATCTCTTTCTTTAATAATTCCGATTTATATGCATTTCAGTTGAATTCAACAAGTGTAACATTAACCCTCGTATCGCTATGGCTGAAAGCGCGACGTGTCATTTGTAAGTAGACAAATATCAAGAGCTGAATATGATTCACTATTCCTGTAGTCTGACTAATAACCATTCAGTGATAATAGTAATGCGTAAAAACAACAGTTTAACCTAAATTTTGTTTCTGTGTCATAAGCTATTGAAACGTAAGGACGACCTGTGCTTGTGGATTGACATTAAGCATTTACTTTATCGAAAAACATTTTATTATCAGCCTGTAAGATGTTTAGTTATACATTTTACCTTTTCCTTTTAGCTGCAAAACAGGCCCCGCCAGGTACACATGTCCCCGATGTCAAGCCCTGTACTGCACGCTAAAATGCTACCAGTCACCGCAGCACGTCTCCTGCTCAGAAGACTTCTACAAAGATTGCGTTTTCGGGGAGATGGAGGCTCGAGGAATCAAGTCTAGCGACAAGAGCGGCAAGCAAAGAATGGAGGAGATACTGCGTAAAATGCAGTCGGACGAGGCAGTCTCTGACGAACAACTCGGTACGTTCCAACCAGGTTTCTTAGATATCACAGTTACTTGATACTGATATAATTGATACAATATATCGATAAGATAGTTGTTGTCGATATCAACTTAGCGTAAAACCCCTTAATGGTATAACATATCGATGTCACAAAAAGCTTCGATATATTGGGCAAGAACCCTGGTTCCATCCAATTCTGTAGCTATTTGAAGTATACTTGTTACTCGCATAGATTCGGACGACACGGAGAGCGAAGAAGATTTAGCCGAGCGGCTGAAAGGCGTCAATTTGGATTCGGCCGAGGCCATCTGGGAACGGCTGACAGATTCCGAGCGGCAGGACTTCCAAAATCTGGTCCAGAGCGGTGAAATCGAAAAATTGATTCCCGCTTTTGAACCGTGGTGGACCATTCAACCCAGTCTCGTTGAAGAAATCAACACATTGAGCGAGACCCGAAAAATACCCGTAGTCAAGGAAGAGATCCCGCTGCTTTCGTCGGTCACCGTAATAGTTTCTCTTGTTATGAAATAAGAGTTTCAAATTTACTTAAGATGTACATTTATACGTTAACAATAACTTAACTAAATATTAAATAACTAATATTTAATAACTTTATTAAATTTTACTCAAATAAGTGTGCAATAATATAAATTTCGATTAAGTACAGTTATCTTTTCGTTTGAATATATCAGTTCTGAAATTAAGTATTATTAGTTAGCGTTATGAATTAAGTAAATTAGTTAATTTTTGTTCTATTATATGTTAGTTATAATTGTGTTAGTGATTCACAATCGTATCAATGTAATATATAAAAATAGCTGTATAGTAATAGTTGTATTAGTAACTGCTCTTTACAGTCATTAAAATGTGTGAAACTTTTTAATAATTTTAATTAATTTAAAATGTATGAATCTTAAAGTAGAATTACAATAGAAGTGTATATTGAGCTCGTAATGCCTTTACTGCATCTTGGTAAATAGAAAAAACGCCCCGCCGACAGTGTTTTCTTCAACCTGCTCAACATCCTGTACGGTTATGCCTGCGCCGTTCGCCTCTACGGACTCGAATGGGATCCCCAGAGCCCCGATGTAGCCCGAGTGATCCTGAAAGTATCCGACTGCTTAGTCAGAGGAACAAATTACACAAGTCCCACAGAAGCGCTCGATTCCGCCCAGTTGACAGCTATGACGGTGTGTGTTTACAACGTACCCATTAATGATGGAACTTAACTCTAACCTTAATACTTTAAGCAGACTTTTCACATTCGTAAAATAAAGGTCTAATTACCAGGTTTCAAGGGATATATCTCATGTAATTAACTTAATTACATTAAAGTAAACATAGTTTGGATTGATGGGCTTTAAGTGAACTAAGACGTGGTTTTAACATCCATACGTAAATTTAAGTGAAAATTTGTTATTAAGTTAATTAACTAATTAATTAACTTATTTAAATTTATTCCCTTATTAACATTTATTGGATGTTTCTGATTAATAAAAATTACACCTAATTTTGACCTTAGCCTTTTAGGGTTATTTGAATTATCAGTATTTTTTTAATGGTATCATTTTAACACAAATATTAGGGTAATTCAAGAATATAACTCGTGTGATAAGTTAAAGGATAATAGGTTTGAAACCTTGATATTCTGAATTCTAATTCGTGTGTTGCAGGATCCAGACGTGAAATTATCAGTCGAATTATCGGAAACGGTAAAAAAGGACGTCGCTTTGATCGTCAAGGGACCGACACCCAGCCGTCGCTCCGAATACGCCTTGGCTGCTCTCTCAGAGATCCACCACATCCTGTCGTCCAGTGTCAAGAAGAAGCTGCAGGTTTCATCGAAGGATATCAAATTAGCCATCAAGAAAGTCGAATTCTATTTGTCGCTGGTTAAGGAGTTTGGAACGGGATAGAATAATTATAGGAAAGATAATCAACAATTTAAAAAAAAAATTCAAAAAAAACAATAAATAAATCAGAAAATAAAGAAGTGAATGAATGAAGTCTTGTTATTGTTATTTGAAATATCAAATTACCGTTAATTAACTGATAATTATTGGTTTAACTCGGAATCTAAAGTCTAGAAATGATATTGAAGACGACTTTCAACTGAATGACTTGGAATACCAACTTACCTTAACCAACCATCTGATAGTAATCAATTTAAGTCGGAAGTTGAAACTCGAGACTTCCACCGACGTAAATTGAAGTTTAATTTATTTATAAACTAACAGTCCGTATGGGAAAAAATAATCAGTTTTTAATTATCGAGAGGTTCGATCTGCACTCCGGGTACTCCCAGCTGAGTCTCCCAGCACTCGAATCCCATTCGCCGGTACCCGTTCATCAGGTCATCGACACTGGATTGAACGGCATCCGGACGCAGCCAAACAAACGCCATTCCGCCTCCTCCGGCGCCGGTTAATTTAGCAGCGTGGTTACCTTTCTGGGCCAAATCGCAGATGCTGTCGAGCGCTGGATGTGACACGCCCATCGAAGCCAACAGCCAATGGTTGACAGACAGCAGTTCCTTCAAGTACACAATCAGATAAACTTCAAACCAAGTTTTTGTTAATTTAAAAAATACATCAACTATTATTAGATGAAATAACTTGGAACCGGTAGAATTTCAGTGGTTAACTTTAATTAGAAACGAATTAACTTTGATTAGAGCCTTAACAATACCTGCAATCGACCAAATTCCAGCGGTTCTTCACGGAGGATATCAACCAGCTGCTTGCTAACATTCTCCACCGACTCCAGTATAGGTTCCATGACCTGCGGGATTCGCTCCTTTCGATCCCTGACCGCCTGGACGAGCAGCTTGGTCTGTCGGGGAACTTTCGTGTTAACCAGCAGAATCCTGGAGACTGGAATCCTTCCTGCCTGGAACTGACCTCTCTGGAACCGTATCAGTCCTCCATTGGCGCAGATGGCGTTATCGATCCCGGAGGGCGTGGCGTGAAACAATTTCTCGCTAAGCCACGCCCACTGGCTGACGTCATCATTAGCAACTCGATCTGATTGGCCCCTTGTTAAATTCAAAAAAGCCGCCGCCAGGCAGACGGAAAAAGATGCCGAACTACCCAATCCCGAACTTAAGGGAAGTTCAGATCGGATTCTTAGGTGGATTCCGATACGATCCTTAACTATCGATACGTAAAGATAGAGTATCGATAACAGAGATGAATGTAGGCGCTGGTCTCCGTTATGCAACGTCTTCTTCTCGAGGAACTCTTTCAAATCGCGCACCAAGTCGTCGTTGAATTCAGGAACTCCCGCAGTTGGAGTTCCGGAACTGAAGGGGAGCTCATCGGTTAGGTCAATTTGAATCTCGGCGTTGAGGTCCGTCAAATCGACAGATAGAACGGGTGATTCAGTGCGAGTCACTTCGATCCTGGTCCGCAGGTTAACACTGGCGGCCAATGCCAGCTTGCCGTAGACCACAGCGTGTTCTCCGCTGATTATGATCTTCCCCGGAGCTGAGACAACGTACTTAGTGGCTTGCGTCATTCCTATTTATCTGCATCAACAACAAAAAGTAATATTGCAATAGAGTACAAAAAATCTTGTTAATGAGTTATCTAAACTGCCAAATCAGATTAACTTTAATTAAATCGATACTAACTTAACTTAGAGTTATAAAATAACGGTGGCGATATAATTCTTGATAGAAATCCAAATAATTCTGAATCATAAAAAAAATTAAACAAACAGTTCCATTATGTAATAAAAAATCAATGGAAATCAAACAATGTTAAGTTTGTTGATCAACTTCTTTATTTTGATTTCAAAATTTTACTGTCTCTTCACCTTGGCAGACGCGTCTACAAACTGGAGGTACAAGAACCGTCCAAAGAAGCCACCAAAGTGAGCGAAACTGTAAGCGCAGACAAACAGCGTGTACAGGTAAGGATACGCTGCAGGCGGAGGGGCACAGATGGTCAAAACGGATAGGAGAACACTACCAAGGATCGACGTTTTGATTAGATTGAACTTGTTTTTCGAGGTCTCCAGCGGCAGGCAATTGTAGCCAAAGATGCAAAAGAGACAAGAGAGCGCAAAGAATGGCACCAACAGTTGATCTTTGACAAATAGGGGCAACATGGAGAAGTTGGCAATGAAGAGAAGCCAAAAGGAATAGATGGGATCGAAGGGACTGAAAAGGGATACCGGTAACGCAACCAATAGGATCGATTTCTCGTGAACGTGATACGAAAAGAGGAAAAAGGCAAACGAGATGTTAATTAAAGACAAGAGGAAATTCTTATAACTGGGTTTCAAGTAGAGATGGATCCCGCAGGGAAAGCTAATCAACGAAGTTACGGCAAGACAGAGACGGGCTAAAGACTCGGGACTCAAGAAACGGCGGACTTTGACGATGACATTCAAACAGCACCAGAAATTTGCAACATAATCTTCAAAAATACCGCGATTCAAGGGGAAAACCCTTTTCAAAACTTGAGCTGCGTCGTCCAACGTTAAAAAGGGCCACCAGATGACCAGAAAAGTTAACATAGTAACGAATCCAATCTGGGCTAACATGGAAATCTGGCGAGAGAGTCCCTTCTGCGACCTGCACTGGGCCAAAAGATAGAAGAATATTGGGAGGGCGTGGTAGAGTTCCATCTGCTTAAAGTTGACGGCCATGGAGAACGCGACCGCGGCGGAAAGTAACCGGTTCCGCCGGATGAGGACCACGGCTGCGAGAAACAGGCCCAGCGACACGCAATTGTACTGAAAGTGACCATAGTCGACCAATATGAGACCGGGGAACGTGAGAAGGACAAAGTAGACCCATCGGTGCCTCGGTTCGATCTCGGGCGCCCTCGTCACGAAGAACCAGGCGGCAGGAACGAAAGTGAGACAGTCCGACAGGAAAACAGACATGCGCATGAAATACTGATGTGCCAAGGATTCAAAGCCTCGGGACTCGTACAGCGCGACATAGGATGGGTCTACGGACTCAGCAAGCTTCCCAAAAACGAAACTGTGGTACGCGGTCAGCGGAGGATAATCGAGACCCCAGTAGAGCAAGTCATTATCAGTAGTATTGCGATACCTAAGAAAGAGGTGCTAAAATCTCGCCTTAAATTAAAATCCCGAGAAAAATCATGTACCAGTCCCGAACGGGAAGATTGACCGTGACCTCCATCCAATGTCGCTGGGCCTCGTAGTCACCAAACATGGGTTTCTTTCCTTTGCCGGAGTATGGGAAGAGTGAAACGGCCAGTTTGAGAACTATGGTCGACAGCGTAATTATCTCGAGCTTAAAGGGAATCTCCACTGCCTGAGACGCCATCGTGTACTCTTGTTACCCTCTCTCCGTCTTTCTAAAGGATAATGCAATTACTATTTCATTGTTTTATTATTGAAAAAAACACGGAATGCGTATCCATGAGCGCAACGGCCGTGAAATTGTAACAACTGTTTCAGCACCAACTCACACCGATTGCCAGACAAGCGGACTTTTCGTTACTTGCGATCAAGTAATAATTGATGACCAGAAAATCCTTATATTTTATGTAATACAAAAATCATGAACCCGATGTATTTTACGATATTAAACGCCTACACGAATATTAACCGGTCCTTACCAAAGGCAGTGCTGTTGCTGACGTTCCCAGTTGTTTTGTTTACAATTCCGAGGGCGAGTTTTTTCTGGATTACATTTCGCCCCTAATTTAATATGGAAGCCTCTTAGTCGCCACAACAATTATAAAGAAATTTAATCAACTAGCTGATTAAACATGAAGCGACAACATTTTGATTATATATTACACTGGATACGAATTTTAAAAAATAAGGCAAGACTCGCCCGTTTCTAAACTCGCCCTCTTTCAAACTCGCCCTGTCGCCAGTTACACGACATATTGTCAAAGCAGAAATGAAACTGCGTTCAAGTTCTGTAAAAAGTTTTGATTTTTCGCTATTTCGTATGAACTAAATTTTTTAAATCAAAACGTGTTTACCGTGTTTATTTCGTAGGGATTTTTCCCTATTCGAGTACCTGTTGCCTGGATCCAATTTTACGAAAATCCTTGAAATATATGAAAATCGTAAGCATAACCTTGACATCATCATCATCATCATCATCATCATCATGGCAACTCCACACGATCGAGCAATTCTGAATGCCATCATTAACCCGCTCCAGCCGAGTATTGGCGAATTCTTATCCAACGAGGAGGATAGTTTTCACCGTAATGCCACATCTTATCTCTCAATCTAATAACAGGGTTTTAAGCTCTGTGTCTCTGTCTAAAGTAATCAGACTCAGTAAGTGAATTCACTTAATTGCAGATGACAGCTCCAAAACTGAAGAGGATTCTCCACTACTGAAGGAAGCCAAGGATCTGGAGAAGCAGGCTGTTCAGCTGGCCGAGAACGGGAAAGTTGAAGAGTCGTTAGAAATCTTCAACCGACTTATCGAGAAAGCTCCGCAATGGGCCTCGGGCTACAACAATCGTGCTCAAGCCTTGAGACTCTTGGGTCGTAATGACGGTACGTCTTACACGTCCAGTCTCACGAGTAACAACAGTTGTTCTGACAATGTATCCTTTGAAAATTCCAGATGCAATGACCGATCTGAATAACGCCGTCAACTTGTGTGAAGGGGAGTCCACTGTACTGTGCCAGGCGCTGAACCAGCGGGCGTCGCTGTACCGTCTTATGAAGCGCGAGGAAGAAGCCAAGCAGGATTTCGAGGCGGCGGCTAAACTGGGCAGTCAGTTTGCCAAACAGCAGCTCGCTCTTCTGAATCCGTACGCCGCGCTGTGCAACAAGATGCTCCACGACGTTTTCCAGCGTCTCAAGCAGGGCGAGTGTCTCGAGCAGGACAAGAACTGAGACGCTTAACGATAGGCCTTTAACCGATGATCGTCGTGGTTGGTTCCACACTGGAATGGAGCTGATTGTGGAATTCTGGTGGAATTTGATATTTCCAACAACTTATTAATTGCTTTTATGTGAATTCTCTTTGGATGACCAGAATCTCAATCTAACTCGGGTACAAAACGCTGCAATACTTAACATGTCGAGTGCTATGTGATCCAGTTCCGTCCAGTTTCGAAAATTCTATCAAATGTTAAAGGCCAAGTTTAAATTTTCTAAAAAATGTAGTATTGCAGAATGTAGTAGGGTGCTCGGTGTCTTTTTCTTTTATTAGAATGTCAGTAATACAAATAGTTTGCAACTTTACTTTGTACTCATTCAACTTCACGGTAGTCTGCTGGCAAATTGTCCTAAAAGTTACAGAAATATCGCATTGTAATAAATGCACACAGGCTGAACATGAATATGGCATTACACATTTAAAAAAGTAACATATTTATTTTTCATATATAATTTTATTTTCATGCAGTTAGAAACCAACATCGTTTTTCAATTTTGATCACGATGTAAACATAAATAACTGACCAGTACAAGTTAGATCCACGGAGGATATCATTTAGTATCCAAGAATTTGTGATATTTGATGGTCATTTCAGATGTATTCAGTTTTGGTTCAGCACGCGTAACAAGTAAATTATTCAGAATTCCTTAACCTTTAAGCTAGTTTTCAGTTCCTGCGAAAAATCATCCTGGCGTGGAGATGACCTTGTTTTTCTAATCCTTAAATCGAGCTGATGCATCCTTCATTTGCATTTTCCTAGAGAAAAGCTTAATCCTTCCAGTTATAGTTCCAGGAGTATTTCACTTTTAGGTATTGTCAGGAGATATGATTCGAGTATAAAAGGTCAGCAGATCGTCGATCAGTTCGTCAGTCGCTTTTGTGTTCTCTTCTCAGTTAGACAGTTTTAACATCGAGCGAAACTTTCTGGGTAAGTGATTTAACAAGTTCTCTTTTAACTTTACATTTTTAACAATATAGTTAGCTACTGAAATTAATTCATTTTCATTAACTTAATTCTGCGTGTTTTACAAATAACTTGTAGACAATGGCCAAGCTGTTGGTGTTCGTCATCGCTGCCCTCGTCGCTGCAGTAGCTGCTAAGCCTCAGTACCCGCCCCAGCGGCCGGCTTATTCGCCACCTCCGTACTCGCCACCTGCATACTCGGCCCCTCCAGCTTACCAGCCGCAGCCGTATCAACCGATGCCTTATTCGCCCCCTGCGTATCAACCGATGCCGTATTCGCCACCTGCATACTCGCCACCGGCTTATTCGCCCCCTGCCTACCAGCCACCAGCTTATTCGCCACCTGCCTACCAGCCACCAGCTTATTCGCCCCCTGCCTACTCGCCACCGGCTCAGCCGCAGCCTTATTCGCCACCTGCATATTCGCCCCCCGCCTACCAGCCGCAGCCGTACTCGCCCCCGGCTTACGCTCCTCCTCCTTACTCTGGCAAGTAGAGATGCGGATGCTAGGCGGCGGTATTCGGCGGGCAAATGCTTCCGGAAGCGACTTGTCCAAACTTTTATATCAATTTCACCCTATTTTATAGCGAGACGTGTAATTTGCGGAGTAAATGTCCGACTTAAAAATAAAAACGAGAGGAAATTTTATTTCGTTTTGTATTTTTCTTAACTCATTCGCGTTTTAATCATAGATCTCTTTTTGCTATTACATCCAGTAACATAGGCGCGAATGTTAAATTGAAAATTTTAAAGAAAACAAGGAGAAATAGGAAGAGATAAGCCTAACAAATTCTTGTTATTGCTTTACACGTTTTGCTTGTACATATCTGCAATTCAGGCTTTTTGTTTTGTTGAAAATTCCAAATATCTCTGCATAACTTGGGAGACTAAGTGCCAGATTCCCCAAAGAATGGCCGTTTCGAACTCTTTTATCGTGAAATCAACAAATGCATTTTAAAATTATTAAATTATTTCGGCCATTTACCAAGAAAAGAGTTAAATGTGTGAATATCCCAAGGCTATAGGTTCACTGCTGCTAGCCTCCGATGCGTCTGAAGCATCTTTCAGTTCGCTGATACCCGAATCGCTCTCAGCGGGATCCTGATGGGTTTCCGATCCGGCGGCGGCGGCTGGACAGCATTTGGACTCGAGAAGGTTAATACACCGCTGGATGGATCCTATGGCTTCTTTACGGGTTTGCCTGACGTCATCGCGACCTTCCACCGGGATCAGGTCCAGCTTGAGTAGCAGCCGGGTCAGCATTTCATCGAGGAAGAGAAACTCGCGATCACCGCGCGATCCTTTGAAAGACTCGATGCGAGGCATCAGGAACTCGGCTTCCCGGCGGATTGAATCAATCTGCGACATACTGATTTGCGCCTCGGTTTCAGGGCAGCTGGGAGGAGCGCGTTCCGGAGTAGGATCCTTTTGGATTGGGGCCGGGATAGGATCCTTTTGGACCGGGGTAGCGGTGCTGGTGTCCTGGTGGAAAGGTAGAGGGATCGGCTCCTGACTGGTATCGGTATGGAACGGCAGCGGGATGGGCTTGGCACTGGCAGGATCCTCTGACTGGTGAAAAGGCATTGGAATGGGTTTGGTGTGATCCACTGCTTCGGACTTGTCGGTGTCGCTGTCCTGGGAGCGATCCTCCTCGTCCAACTTGGCTAATACTGGTTCGTCCCTGCCCTCGACGAAGATCGGGATCTGGCGGACATTCTGCTTTTTAACAAATCAACTCAATTAGTTCAGTTAAGACTTAATTCATGCTTAGCTATATTTAGCTGTATATAGCTAATTTTCGATTTTGAAGCCTATCTAAATTAAGTCCCTTGATTGAATTTAAAATCTGACATTTTTCGAAATTTACTGCGAAATTAGGCAAATTATTTAGAATTTTCGTCAAATTTTTCGAAATCCCCGTGGTTATATCGTAATTTAAAAAAATACATGTTGGACGTCTAAAACCTCTTCTGTGAACTTCCTCCAATGAATCCAGACTACAATTACATACATGTATAATTATAATTAATTTATTGATATACGTATTCTTATTATTATGTTATATTATTTTATTATATTTATACGTATCAGTGTATGTGATAATGTTATGATTTTACTATGTAGTACCCGTCTAACATGTACATTGTAATTACTGATTAATGTAGTTAGTTTAAGTGTCATTGAATGAAGAGAATAAATGAATTACGCCATGGGCGTGCTGCTGGTGCTGCTGCTGAGGCTGCTGCTGTTGTTGCTGCTGCTGCTGCTCGTTGACTTGGGCCGGCTCATTGATAGGAACTTCCATGGTG